>JAVJIF010015702.1:0-113483 GCA_038442645.1 Agave tequilana
TATTTTCAAACAAAAGTTTACAACTATGCTTCTTACCATTTTCCTTATCGAGTTTCAGAAAAACAAGTTCTGAAAAAACAAGTTTTGAAAAAATAAGTTTTGAAAAAATCTGATTTTTGTTTTAGAAAAGAATTTTATCAAAATATAGTTCTATTTTATTTTGGTGTTGATCCATGATCACACACTAGTTCTTCAAGTCCCTAGAACTCTATTTTGTATTTATATATTAAAGAAAATTTCATTGGAAAAAGATTGGTTTCGAAAAGATATCCTGATTAAGACCTTGGCCCATTGCGGTCGACCGGGCGGTCAACCGTAGGCATAGCAAAATTACTCTGTCGGTCGACTGAGCGGTCGACCGATATGCACCAAAGTGCAAGCGTGCACTTCGGTCGACCGGGCGGTCGACCTTCTACAAGAGCATTGCTCTCTGTTGCGCCCGGTCGACCGACCGGTCGACCGATAAAGAGTTTCACTCTCTGCTTGGGATCTTCGGTCGACTGGACGGTCAACCGCTTTCCCTAACGGTCGAAAATTCGACTGTTGGCGGTCGACCGCCCAGTTAACCAGAAGAAGAATTTTCTGCTGAGTTGTCTCCCAAGGGCTAGTTTCTATTTTGTCTTTTTCTGGATCTTATCCCAACGGCTCTATTGTGTTTTCTACCCTTATTTTCTTCCCTTATAAATAGTGAGATTATGAAACAACTCAGCAACAAGATTTCTAAGCATTAGATCAAAGTTTTACAAGTTTTAGCCTCTTTACAAAAGATTTCTCTTTGAGCCAAAGATTTCCATAGATTTGTGTTTTAGCTTGAGCGTTGCCTCTACTTCTTTACTAGCTATTTTCACTGCACAATCTCAAAGAGTTTCACTTGGTTATAGGGTTGTGTGAGCTATTTTGTGGTCAAGAGTTGATCACCAATTTCCTTCGATTGAGCAGTTCTAGAGGTTGCGGCCTCGAGCGAGCTAATGAGCTCCGAGTTGGTGTTGCGGCACCGTGAGAGAGGACTAGTGAGTCCGAAGAGTTCTAGTGAGAACTTGTAAGCGGTTGAAGATCCAGTGGGATCGGTCATAGTAAAAATCCTTCATAGTGTTGAAGGCGGGGACATAGAGCACTGGGTTGAACCTCGAAACATATCCTTGTGTTTGCGATTGCTTACTCTCTCTTAACTCTACTCTCATTTTACTTGCACTATATATTGCTTACTCTTTTGTAAGTATTTATTTTGTTGTATTTGCTAATTGCTAGGTTGCTAGCAAGATATTTTTTTATTCCACATTATTTATCATTTAGTATAGCCATCACCTATTCACCCCCCTCTAGGTGATTTTCACTTGGGTCCTCGTCGGGGCTCGTGGAGACTCGATGAAGGTCGTCAGAGGTCAGTTGAAGCTCGATGAAGGTCGTTGGGTCATGAAGACTCGCTGAAGGTCGTAGAGGCCTCGTCAGAGGTCAGTCGAGCTCATCTCTCTAACCTTCCCGTTCTCACAATGAAATTAGGGTTGCGAACGAGCCCTAATTCCTTCTCTTCTCTTATAAAATAGGGTCGGGTTGGATTTAATGGGTTCAAACTCAAAACAAAAATATAAAACAAAATGAAATGTCAATTTCAGCCGATATTTGGAACCCCAAAATCGTTTGAAATTTTGAAATTTCAGAGACATTAACCCCATTTCGAAATTTGAAATAAGGTAGCCGATTTCGTATTGGCCACATAAATTTCCTGACATTTTGGCTGAAATTTTAAAATGTCGGCCGACATTTAGAACATTGTTCATAACTACACGCTGCCACACATAATGCTTTCATAACTACCCACTATCATCGCTACATACAATTGAAATAGAATAAAAAAATATAAAAATAAAGATACAAGTGTTCTCATCAATTCTCCTCAGATGGGAAAGAACTCAACCCCGTCGAGTCAATTGCAGAACTGCTCCTTTACTGCTGTAAATTTGTTTCTTGCATCTCAGATTACTAGTCAAATAGCATCATAAATTCATCATCTAAAATGTTATCAAATTTCTCTGCTGTATAGGATGAATATCTGAAAGTGAGGAAGTGAAGGACTCTCAAAAATTGGCTCAGGGTAAGGATCATTAGCCAGTGGGTTGTTTATGAAAATCAGGACCTTGTAAACCACTTAGTCATCAATACTAAAAAAAGAACTAATACAAAATCTATAACATAAGTATTGAAATTTAAATTCTTTTAAGATTTTGAAAAGTCCAGCACTACAAGCATGCAAATCTTTAACAGTTTCCTAAGGAAACTATTTCAGACGAATCCGAACCATCACAAAATTGTCAACACTAAAAGTTTTAAATTTTTTCCTGATGTCAGATTATACTTATAGCCTGATGTCAGACTATAACTTATAATTAGCGTTGTTTGTTCAAATATATCACTGATTTCTCATATGTAGAACTTTCATGTGTGTGATAAAATATGATGCAGACAAAAATGTTTAGGCTTAAAATACAGACTCAGAAACTCTATAATGAAGTATAGTAGAAAACTTAACTTAGTGTTTATCATTACTAAAAGTCTTCCAAGAGATAGCTAGTAAACTTTGACTCCCTATTAAATATTTAAAGTTTTAGGTACTTGGATCATCAGATCAATAATATACATGACCTCGATCAAAGAGATTATCAGAAGAATGATTCTGTAACGCCCGATTCCACGGATACGGGGACGTCACTGCAACGTATATACGTAGGTCAAAAGAAGCCCCCACGTATATACGTTAAGCATAAAAGTACAACAAGAAATCAGAGTACACACGAAGCGTGGTATTCTTAATATGCCAACATGAAAGGTACATATACAAAGCTATCACAGGATATGATAAACCATACATATTACACATATGTCCTTTATCACAACCAAGTCCAAAAGTGAAATATACAAATATGTATACAAAAAGCTCACGAGTAGAAAGAAGATCCCGTGAGTCAAAGGAGTCTGGCACGAGGAACTGGAGCTAGGATGCCTGCTCGCTAAGGAAAGCTCGATCTACGGTGGACAACTCCACTTCGATCCAGCTTCGGAATCTGAATATGCAAATCCAAGGAATCAAGACATATAACAATAAGTGAACTACAGCCAAGTGGCTAAGAGACATGAATAGGGGTTAGAACACAAGTATGGTATATAAGGACGGGTATAACATAATCATAAAACAGGAAAACACTAGTAAAGCTGATTACAAGCAAAAGTGATTGTATACGCTTAAGTCACGGTCCCATGAGACTAGTACATCGAAGGAATAATCCAAACAAGGAAACCCTCATGTATATACCTTTGTCTCATGCCACCGAATATCCAAGCGTATAGAATCAGAGTTGCAATTCATACGATAGTCAAAACAGGAATACATAACAATAATAATCATAGGTCCATAACACGTGTAATATGAGTCATAACCGGAACTAAGACAGGAGTCATAACAGGTATACATAACGGAAACTATAACAGGAATATAATTAAGACATAACCGGAATCATCACTGGAATCAGGATTGAAATATAACGGGCATCTAATTATTATTATTACTCGTCTGACCCATATATCTAGGTATGTGTCTCGGTATATATCCCGACTCACATACATCCATATATAAGAGAGTCGAGGGTCGTTACCGGAAGTAGATGGAGAACTGATAACACTTCTTATAGTAGTTTCCATACACCTGGAACCAGTATTGGAGGCCCAAAGTCCCCCTAATCACATGTCTTCTGTGGAACTCATGGTTCCACTACCACAAGTCGTCAATATTTTATTCCATTACTATAAGCAAGGTATCATTCCGGCATCCATCACTTCCTCCCATACCCCAATACAAGTTGTAGCTTATTAAGAATTATCAGATTACGGGTGAGAATAAACATAACAGTAATAGCCCAACAGATTCAAGAGGTGGCCCCCACCGTGTATGGTGTGGCACTTTGCTCTGAGGGAATGGATTCTAGAGGTGGCCCCCACCGTGTATGGTGTGGCACTTAGTTCCATAAAACAAGACAGGATTCCCGTAAGCGTGATAATTACAAAGTCAAATATATCATGCTGGGTTTTAAGTGATAGCATGACAAGAGATTGATAGTGTTAATTAACAAGTCATATCAAGTGATTGATAATAGTCAGGTGATATAATCAGATATGAAACAATAGCATGTAATTGACATGCATGAAGTAATGGCATGGCAAGGAGTGATATATATCAGGTAACAAGTCAAGGGGTAAGAATATATCATAACATGTCATGTGGTATCAGTCATGAAGCATGAGCAATGATTATATATAACACATGTATCAACGATAAGATCTAAATTCAGAAAAGAGAAGAATCAGCAATTTTGGCCCAGAATTAGCCTATCGGTCGACTGGGTTAAATGGCCGGTCGACCGATACGGGACAGTCACCTAACTAACGGTCGACGTCCGGTCGACCGATACAAGGCCGTGACCTCCAGGTTTGGTCGGTCGACTTCCGGTCGACTGCCGATCGACCGGAGACATAACTAACGGTCGCCTGTCGGTCGACTGCCGGTCGACCGATACAGGGCCGTGAGCTCCAGGTTTTCTACCGGTCGACTGGTTGGTGAACCGGTCGACCGCCTACTCAAAACTGTGCACGTTTGTGCACATCGGTCGACTGCCCCCTTGGGCCGGTCGACCGAAGTTCTGAAATCTGCTGCTGTTTGGTTAAAAAACAGATTTTTGTGGTGGTTATTTTTGATAGCTAAAAATATGATTTTGATGACTTAAGGGGACATGATTTGGCAACACAAGTATACAAGGAATTTTACGAGTCTTGGTGAGTAAATATACTCACTTTGAATGGTTATGTGAAGCTTTACGAACTCGAAATGGTTGTGGTCGACGGCTTGATCTACGGAGATGTAATCGACGAAGAGAGAGGATCCCCAATCCAAGGTAGAAGAGGTTGAAGTGATGGCCTTGATGAAGTCTTGGAGTTGAAGGTTGAAGAGGAGATGAAAGAGGAATTTTGGTGAAGGTAATTCTCTTTGATGAAGAGAAGTGAAGAAAGAAAAGGGTTGGAAATGAAAAGGAAAAGTATTTATAGGGTTTTGGATTTGTAAAGGGGATGCAATTAAATAAAAGGGGAGGGCTTAATTGTAAAGTGGGGGGTGAGGTGTTCTCCTTGGCCAATCAAAGCTTGCCAAAGAGGGGGATGAGGTGTAGGTATTGTGGGGTGGAGGATTAAAGGAAGTGTGTGGAAGAAATGAGGTGGAGATATTTTGTGGTGGAGAAAATTGGAATTATTGGAAATTGGAAAAGTTAATAGCTTGTGGAGGAAGCTAAAGGAAATAAGGAAAAGGAAAAAGAAAAAGAAATGATAAAGAGAAGATATTTTCTTGGTCTCCAAAAATGAAAATATCGGAAACACAGTTTCCCGAGATAAAGTCGAGTATGCGGGAAAACAATTCGGAAAATACCGAAATCGTCCGAAATTTAAGTATCTCGGAACGACTCGCAATTTTCACCAAAAATCAATAATAATATATGAAGACTCGTAGTAAAATCCTTTTTAAGAAATACTTTATAGTTTTAAATCTAAAAATCCCGGAATCAGTTACCTACCGACTCCGAAAGAATTTTCATAAAATCATAAAATCCTCAGAAAAAGTATTTAAGCAAGGAATATTATTCTAAGCAGAAATGTCTAAAGAATCTTCTAGAATTTCTAAACAGTTTGTAAGATAAAAATTAGGAATCGATCAGCGGCACTGGTCGACACCGGTTTTGAAGAAATTCCTTTTAATTCCGGAAAATCCCAGAAAATCATATAAAATATATTATATTGGCAAATGATATTTAAAATTGAAATCGGTCAAATACGGAAAGTAAATCGAAAAATACGATCGAAAAACTGAATACGAAATTAAGTACGTATTCCGGGAACGGGGTATTACAATCCACCCACCTTACAAAAATTGCGTCCTCGCAATTTCGTTAAGGGGTAAATTGAACGCAAAGGAGACATGGGTGAAATCAAAGGTCTCGAAAAAATCCAAAACAGGGTTAAGGTAAACACAGAAAGAATCGAGATGGGCAATGATAGAATGATAAGGGAAATATCTAGAAAGATAACCAATTTAAACACAAGATCTAGGGTAGTGGTTACCATAATATCCTAAGGCTCCTGATCTGGATACTGGTCTGCCCACTCAGCTGCATCGTCCGATGCCTCTGCCGTCATGAGATGAACTTGGCCTCTACCCTGATCTGCTCTAGGCCTCATTCCTCTCTGATGATGAGCATATTGCTGAGGCGGAAATGGAACTCTTCGATCCACGGGTTCAGGGTTTCTCCTCAGTGGCGGAGCTGGAAGAGCTGGGGCTGGATGTGCTGGTCGGACTGGTGCCACATTTCCTACCCTTCTGAACGGGCAATCCCTTATGGCATGACTCCCTTTCCACATGCCAAACATAGTCCCTTGGCCCTTCGACAATCACTCTTATAATGTCCGGGTCTATGGCAGTAGTTGCATATTATCTGAGACATAAGAGGTTGGAATGGTCCTCTGATCATCGGGCCTTGGGTTGCCCTATCTGCATCCTCCTCATCCATCAACCGAAAAGGTCTCTTCTTGGCCTGGTTCCTCATCAAGTTCTCTTTCTTCTTCTCTAACCCACGCTCCACTTCTCGAGCTATGGTGAGAACTTCCGAATAAGTCTTCAGCTGTTGGGGCATTAGGAAGACCTGGATGTCCATCTGTAGGCCTTGCTGAAATCTGCCTGCTCGCTTCTCTTCATCCGTTACCATGTACGGCGCGAAGCGGCTAAGCCTGAGAAACTCTGCAGCATACTCGTCCACAGACTTGTTCCACTGCTGGAGTCTGATGAACTGCTCCTCCATATCCTTCTGAGCAGTAGCAGGGAAGAATCTGCTGTAGAAACTCTTGGAGAACGTGTCCCAAGTGACAGGTCTCTCCAATCTGGCCTCCTCTGCAAGCCACCAAGTTCTGGCTATGTCCTTCAACTGAATCTTGGCAACCTCAACTTGGTTCTCCTTTGGAACACGGGCGGCGTTCAGTAGATCTGTAGTGTCCGTCAACCATTGCTCAGCATCCAATGGTTTCTCGCTTCCCGTGAATATAGCAGGCTGTAGTCTTCTGAAGTCCGATACATTCCCCGGCCTCTGTTCCTTTGGAGCTGCCAACTCCTGCCGGAGAAGTTCCGTCTGCTGCTGCTGGTTCTCCATCATAGTTTGAATGACCCTTAGGATATCCACATTCTCTCCTGTGGGTCCATTCGATGCTGATCCAGAGTTGCTGCGACCCGATCTCCTCTCCATACGAGGATGGCTAAAGATAACTGGAAGGAGTTGGAAAAATGGAAGGAGTTTAGAATATGAGGAATGGAATCAAGAATAACTAGACAAATCAAGAAGGACTAGATAACTTTGTACATTGTAGTTGGCATAGGCAAATTACAGGAATTTGCTACTTGATTGTACTTTCGGTGTGAGAGCCTAAGCTCTGATACCAACCTGTAACGCCCCGATTCCACGGATACGGGGACGTCACTGCAACGTATATACGTAGGTCAAAAGAAGCCCCCACGTATATACGTTAAGCATAAAAGTACAACAAGAAATCAGAGTACACACGAAGCGTGGTATTCTTAATATGCCAACATGAAAGGTACATATACAAAGCTATCACAGGATATGATAAACCATACATATTACACATATGTCCTTTATCACAACCAAGTCCAAAAGTGAAATATACAAATATGTATACAAAAAGCTCACGAGTAGAAAGAAGATCCCGTGAGTCAAAGGAGTCTGGCACGAGGAACTGGAGCTAGGATGCCTGCTCGCTAAGGAAAGCTCGATCTACGGTGGACAACTCCACTTCGATCCAGCTTCGGAATCTGAATATGCAAATCCAAGGAATCAAGACATATAACAATAAGTGAACTACAGCCAAGTGGCTAAGAGACATGAATAGGGGTTAGAACACAAGTATGGTATATAAGGACGGGTATAACATAATCATAAAACAGGAAAACACTAGTAAAGCTGATTACAAGCAAAAGTGATTGTATACGCTTAAGTCACGGTCCCATGAGACTAGTACATCGAAGGAATAATCCAAACAAGGAAACCCTCATGTATATACCTTTGTCTCATGCCACCGAATATCCAAGCGTATAGAATCAGAGTTGCAATTCATACGATAGTCAAAACAGGAATACATAACAATAATAATCATAGGTCCATAACACGTGTAATATGAGTCATAACCGGAACTAAGACAGGAGTCATAACAGGTATACATAACGGAAACTATAACAGGAATATAATTAAGACATAACCGGAATCATCACTGGAATCAGGATTGAAATATAACGGGCATCTAATTATTATTATTACTCGTCTGACCCATATATCTAGGTATGTGTCTCGGTATATATCCCGACTCACATACATCCATATATAAGAGAGTCGAGGGTCGTTACCGGAAGTAGATGGAGAACTGATAACACTTCTTATAGTAGTTTCCATACACCTGGAACCAGTATTGGAGGCCCAAAGTCCCCCTAATCACATGTCTTCTGTGGAACTCATGGTTCCACTACCACAAGTCGTCAATATTTTATTCCATTACTATAAGCAAGGTATCATTCCGGCATCCATCACTTCCTCCCATACCCCAATACAAGTTGTAGCTTATTAAGAATTATCAGATTACGGGTGAGAATAAACATAACAGTAATAGCCCAACAGATTCAAGAGGTGGCCCCCACCGTGTATGGTGTGGCACTTTGCTCTGAGGGAATGGATTCTAGAGGTGGCCCCCACCGTGTATGGTGTGGCACTTAGTTCCATAAAACAAGACAGGATTCCCGTAAGCGTGATAATTACAAAGTCAAATATATCATGCTGGGTTTTAAGTGATAGCATGACAAGAGATTGATAGTGTTAATTAACAAGTCATATCAAGTGATTGATAATAGTCAGGTGATATAATCAGATATGAAACAATAGCATGTAATTGACATGCATGAAGTAATGGCATGGCAAGGAGTGATATATATCAGGTAACAAGTCAAGGGGTAAGAATATATCATAACATGTCATGTGGTATCAGTCATGAAGCATGAGCAATGATTATATATAACACATGTATCAACGATAAGATCTAAATTCAGAAAAGAGAAGAATCAGCAATTTTGGCCCAGAATTAGCCTATCGGTCGACTGGGTTAAATGGCCGGTCGACCGATACGGGACAGTCACCTAACTAACGGTCGACGTCCGGTCGACCGATACAAGGCCGTGACCTCCAGGTTTGGTCGGTCGACTTCCGGTCGACTGCCGATCGACCGGAGACATAACTAACGGTCGCCTGTCGGTCGACTGCCGGTCGACCGATACAGGGCCGTGAGCTCCAGGTTTTCTACCGGTCGACTGGTTGGTGAACCGGTCGACCGCCTACTCAAAACTGTGCACGTTTGTGCACATCGGTCGACTGCCCCTTGGGCCGGTCGACCGAAGTTCTGAAATCTGCTGCTGTTTGGTTAAAAAACAGATTTTTGTGGTGGTTATTTTGATAGCTAAAAATATGATTTTGATGACTTAAGGGGACATGATTTGGCAACACAAGTATACAAGGAATTTTACGAGTCTTGGTGAGTAAATATACTCACTTTGAATGGTTATGTGAAGCTTTACGAACTCGAAATGGTTGTGGTCGACGGCTTGATCTACGGAGATGTAATCGACGAAGAGAGAGGATCCCCAATCCAAGGTAGAAGAGGTTGAAGTGATGGCCTTGATGAAGTCTTGGAGTTGAAGGTTGAAGAGGAGATGAAAGAGGAATTTTGGTGAAGGTAATTCTCTTTGATGAAGAGAAGTGAAGAAAGAAAAGGGTTGGAATGAAAAGGAAAAGTATTTATAGGGTTTTGGATTTGTAAAGGGGATGCAATTAAATAAAAGGGGAGGGCTTAATTGTAAAGTGGGGGGTGAGGTGTTCTCCTTGGCCAATCAAAGCTTGCCAAAGAGGGGGATGAGGTGTAGGTATTGTGGGGTGGAGGATTAAAGGAAGTGTGTGGAAGAAATGAGGTGGAGATATTTTGTGGTGGAGAAAATTGGAATTATTGGAAATTGGAAAAGTTAATAGCTTGTGGAGGAAGCTAAAGGAAATAAGGAAAAGGAAAAAGAAAAAGAAATGATAAAGAGAAGATATTTTCTTGGTCTCCAAAAATGAAAATATCGGAAACACAGTTTCCCGAGATAAAGTCGAGTATGCGGGAAAACAATTCGGAAAATACCGAAATCGTCCGAAATTTAAGTATCTCGGAACGACTCGCAATTTTCACCAAAATCAATAATAATATATGAAGACTCGTAGTAAAATCCTTTTTAAGAAATACTTTATAGTTTTAAATCTAAAAATCCCGGAATCAGTTACCTACCGACTCCGAAAGAATTTTCATAAAATCATAAAATCCTCAGAAAAAGTATTTAAGCAAGGAATATTATTCTAAGCAGAAATGTCTAAAGAATCTTCTAGAATTTCTAAACAGTTTGTAAGATAAAAATTCAGGAATCGATCAGCGGCACTGGTCGACACCGGTTTTGAAGAAATTCCTTTTAATTCCGGAAAATCCCAGAAAATCATATAAAATATATTATATTGGCAAATGATATTTAAAATTGAAATCGGTCAAATACGGAAAGTAAATCGAAAAATACGATCGAAAAACTGAATACGAAATTAAGTACGTATTCCGGGAACGGGGTATTACAGATTCTAAAAGTATGTGACAGTTTACCGGTTTTGACAATGAAGATGAAAGTTATGCAAATAGGTATAGGCAGAGGAGAGGCACCCTTAAATTTAGCAGTAATGAATGTGAAGTTGATAATCTGTAAGGTACCATATTCTCCCATAACTGCATCCTCAAAAAATTTGGTTATAGATTGATTATATATGTCAACATCCTTGGTCTGACCTACACCCTTTGTCACTATATAACTCCAGAACTTGTCATCACAGAAATGAATGTTTATTGGGACAAGACATTGTTGCTTGACATCTAGTGACAAATCATCAACTTGCCCTTTGAGTTCAGTATGCATGGTAGGATCCTTCCTATGGTGTGGCAAGTAAAGAAGGCTAGCTCCCGGGATTGATTCATTGGCATGTTGGATATCACGCGTCAGTGGCAATGTGTCCGAGAAGTCTTCAAAAAAGACATCATCCTCCATAATCACAGAGGTGATTTCAGGGGGAGTCAGAGTGTTTTTATGGGAGACATCAATAAACTCCGCAATAAATAGGATGACCTCAAGAGGACTCGAAATACTGAACTACTCAAAGTTATCACCTGTGACTTCTCTGTCAAAGTCAGAGTTTTCTGAATATTCTGCCTAATAAATGAGCTTTTCAGAATCAGACTCCGTATTTGTTACAGACAGTTTGTCAATGGTAATTCTGATTGAGCTTAGTTTGATAGTAGAGAAGGGAGGGGTTGACAACCAGAAGAGACAACGACAATAAGAGTCGGCAATAAAAAAGAAGGGACTCTAGATTTGTAATAAATGGTTCCTTAACTTTAGTTACTTTGACTGAACTTGAACAGTTGACCGCAACATGCCCGTAACCCTGACACTTGTTATCCTAAATTGCAGGATGAAAAGATGTGGACTTGAATGCTTGATCCAACCTACTTATGCACCTTAAAATTTCATCTATCTTTTGGAAGATTTTGGAGTTGGTGTCCATATTGATGGTTTAGAATTCACTAACTATTTTTTTATTTTTAACCTGATGCAAGGTGTTCCTGTTTAAACCTTGTGCTCTGATACCAAATTGATGTGAAACGGTGCATGCGTGCCATGTAGAAAATCAGTGATGTACTCGAATGGCTAAGTTTCACCAAATAAAAAAGATCTTCAACAAGGAAGCAATTGAAAACTAACAATGTCAAACAGATAGACTTTCCAAAGTATTGCATACTTGTTTTGAACATTTCAATTCTCAGTTGAAACTAATTACAATACATATATCATGCATGACAAATTCTATTCTCAATATCAATGATAAGTAATCACATGATTTGCAGAGTCACACAACTCACAATGTGAGTGGATAGCAGGAATAAAGGTAATAAATTAGAGATAAAAATCGGTACGTAATCCAACTAATAATTAGATTGCTTTGAAATAAAACTCACAAATAAACAACTTCAAATTCTGTTGGTAAAGATTGAGAAACCAAAAGAACTAACTCATATCAGTTCTGTTGTATGTGATATTCACTGGCATGATTTTACCCTCAATAGATGGTGGATACTCTTGTGACTGCATCTCAAATTTCCTGCTACTACTGATTCACTGTTGTTACTGTTGCTTTATTGCTTTTGTTGTTGATGCTTTTGCTTCAATGCTGCTGCTGCCATTGGGGAAGGGAACCAGGAGAGGGAAGAGGCCAGAGAAGAGAGAGGAGGCAAGACTTTCAATTTTATTTGCTGCATTCAATCTAGAGAGGGAGAGGAAAGAGGTGAGAGGCACAAGCAAGAGAAAAATTCTTTCAATTTCATTTCATCATTATACATTAGAGAGAGGAGAAATAGAGGAGATGCAGACAATAGGCATTTTTTTCATTAAAACATCCATCATCTTTCTAACAAGATACAATTGCCTACATATAGGCTAGATTTACAACTATCTACTACCACACATGATAGTTTCATAAACTACCTACTACCACACATGATGGTTTCATAACTACCCACTATACCACTACATACAACTGAAATAGAATAAAAAAACATAAAAAATAAATATACAAGTGTTCTCATCACAGGGAAATAATATCAATTTCTGAATAAAATAAAGAAAACATGGTTAGCATTATACAATTTCACAAGAAAGAAGAAAGAAAGAAGAAGAAGAAAGAAAAAGAAAAGGAAAAAATGGTTACCAACATGCAGCCACTGAAAGCAAAACTGACATCAGAATGTTGCAATTTTCTCCATGAACATGGGTATAGATGACGTCGATGTCATGTTGCCCCCCAGGTTCGGGTCTCATACCATACTAAGGCAGACTGCTGCGCTGAAGATGAGATCCAAAGGCAGATTAACTCATGTTCTACAACTTGTGTACACCTTCTTTTTCTAGAGCTAGGACCTTTGTATAAGAACCTTCTTTTTCTAGAGCTAGGACCTTTGTATAAGAACTTCTTCGAGATATGAGCATATTTTTCTCAAAACTTGTATTGACGACAATGACTACATCTGGTGAGGAAGGTGTACATGCATTTATATTCCTCGAATTCAGTGAACGCATCATATTCATAGAAGACTCAGTCTCATGGGAGGGATCTATATGATTCTCCGGTTCAGAAGAAAAACAGCTACTCTTCTCAATAGGCACAACACTTAGTAGTTCTTCAATATATTCCTTGTTCAGGATCCCTTGCAGACTTGGCATAGATCGTGAGACTCCTTCCTGATGATTAAAGAGGAATGAAGATACATGTAAAAGAGAGATGAAAAATTAAATATCACTGCAGTCAGACCTAAAGACTTAAGTTTGTACATTGATTAGTCTTAGTGGTGCACACGTGTAGTCGCAGACCAATTGAAAAGAAATAAGATGGAGTCAAAAGATTATGTACAAAACACCACGTGCTATACTAGGTTACCAAGGAAACTAGTTATGATCCTTATAGCCGGGAAAATCTAAATGACTGAAAACAGATTCTTATCTCACTAAATGAGTAGAAAACCGTTTGTATGAATGCATGAGGGTCAAGAAACATCAGTATTTCAAGTTTTACTCTACGTGATATGCTCGTTACTCAGTGTTTGTTCTAGACTTCTAGACCTTAGCAAGGACAAGCATGTTGCTTTATCACATTGAAGAATTGTCTAGTTTAAACATGATCTGTACTAGCAGACTCATAGCCAAGAGGTGCAAGGCATCATTTGATTTGAAATTTGATTTTAATTATATATAAAATTTAAAGAGTGAAAAAACAATATATTGCTTCAACATATGAACTCATATAAAAAGTTTAAGGCAATTAGATGAGCTTGCAAACACTACATCATGTTGTGTATAGATTTACTCCAAGTAGAAACTGCAAAAAGCATATAAGTAGGCAAACACTATAAAATATTTCAACATCTATTTGATTTTTTTTATTTTAAGGAAAGGGCACAGCCATCAATTTATTAGACCTCTTTGAATTAATCATCCACAAGTATGCAACAAGAAAAGAAATTCCCAGATTTAGATGATGGGGAACATCAAAGCCTTCACAAAGTACCTTGTATGAACTATGATTTTCCATGCTAACTTTGAGGAAGTGAACTGGACGAGCATCAAATTTGTGGGGGGAGAGACAAGATTCTAGATGATGTACATGGACCTCCATATTCCAAGATCATTTGGACCTTGTTAAAAGGGAATGAGTCCTAGAGATTCCTAGTGAACATAAGAAACAATGCATGTCAAAATCTATTCATGAATAGTGTAGCTCACATCAACCTTTATGCTCACTCATGTATGTAGTAACAACAACAACAACAACTAAGCCATTTGTCCCAAGTATTTGGGGTAGGCTACATGAACCAAATGAGAATTACGCCAGGTCGGGCACATGGATCAGCTTTCTCCACTCATTCCTATCGAGCAATATGCCTTCATTAAGACCTTTAGCCTCTATATCTTGTCGTATCACCTCCATCCATGTTTTCTTCGGTCTCCCCTGCGCTCTTTTAATTTGCCCTAATTTGATATGCTCTACTCGTCAGATTGGCGCATTTGTAGCTCTACGTCGCATATGACCAACCATCGTAGGCGGTTTTCTCACTTATGTATAGAGTACAATTGAAATAATGAAAATAGAAGAGTTTGGAAAAGATAAACACAGTTGGCTAAAAGATTATTGGTTACTACATACCATCCGAAAATGGTATCATGCATCTCATGTAAGTTCATATATGCTGATGTAAGCTGCATATATGAACTCTTTGTTGAATATTTAATAAATAATAAAAAAGGAAGAAGGAAGAAGACTAGACAAATTTGAAATATTTGTTGTGATTTTATAACAAAGAAAATAAGGAAAATAAATGTATATGCATCTTTTTGTCAGAGGGAATAACATAAGCTCAAATAAGGAATCAGGATTCTTCATTAAATAATTTAAATTATCCAACGTCAAATTCGTATGTCATAAGCAATCTGCAGGTAGTGTGTATCATGCTCAATAAAGTTGAAAAAAACGTGTCTCATCCTTTTATGTAGTAATTTAATTTCGGTAACACTAAGTAACTATATTGAGGCATTACTTAAAATTTATAACACTTAGGTTGTAATAAAATAATACATATTTCTGGTTTCATTTCCGTACCTATCCACTAGTGTTAAGATGAGTTGGACTTTTAATCCACAGATATCTTATAAAATACAGGACTGAAGTGATAAGAAACTAAAAGAAAGAATTTCTTAAAAAGATACGAGGACACTAGTTTCCTATTTGCATAATTGTGTTTCCCCTGTTTTTCACTCTGTAGTACCTAAAACCATCACATATCAAGAAATACTAGTCCTTTGCATTGTAACATACTCTACTTTGAGATCTGTGTAGACCAAATTAGTCAAATTTAAGTTCAAAATCAAGAATTAGAAAATACCTAAAGAGAGAATCAAGGAAATTGAAAGCATCCCAATTAAAAGAGTTCTAGTTATCTTCATATTTCAGAAAAAATCAATACTTAAATTATTGGAAAAAAAATCTTTAACACTATATCTTACCAGTCATGAAATTTTCAAGTTTGGGGAATAGTGTTGCAAAGGATCTGGGTATTGCGGCAAAAAAGTTTAAAGAAAAATAAATTTCTTTTCAGTAACAACTTTTGGGACTTACTCATGAGATATCAGCAGACAGTCTGAGTGCAGCAGAGCTTTTAGTATGTAACTTGTAAATCTACTATTGTTCAGTGTATCAAATTGATTTGCAGACTTGTGTATATAGCTTACTTCATGAGGTTTTATCCTCATACTAGCCAGCTTCAGATTCAAAGGCAACCAAAACAATCTTTCAGCTACGATGAGTATTTTTCCATTTTGAGATGAATTGGATTTCAGAATGCCTTCAACAAGAGAGAGTGATGGATGTGACTCAATATGATGTCTCTCATATTTCTGGCACGCTTCAAGCAAGGACTCCAGAGGTCTTAATCTTATTGCCAAATTGTCGATCTGTCGTGTTAAATTGCTTGTGTATAAATGAGCAGTAGGAATGCCAAAGAAGCATAGAAAGTATGCCAACTGCATATTGCATATAACACAAGTAATCCCATGAAAGTTTCATCCTTAAAGCCTGAAGTGAACTGGCTTTTACTTTTCTCAGTAATAAACTCCAGCAACTTTTCCTTCGATAGACTTATAAATTTAATATCATCTTTAGGTACCAAAGAGTATTGCTTCTCAAATCTGTACCGAAGTTTAAAATTGCTAGATAGCTCTTCTGAATATTATCAATAAGGCCTAAAAATATGGTCAGATAGGCTAACATGATGAACTTCTATATCCCACTACTCAAAATATACTTCAGGAAGAGAAGATGGTTGAGATGGCTCTTTCAAGAAAACAGCGGCAGGAGTAACTTTACTGCTACTTTGCTCCATGGTTTCACTTCTCCTGCTTTTTCCAGCAGCGCCTCCTCGCCACGCACCTAAGAAAAAGTTGAGATCATTTGATTGTGATATAGAATTAAATAAGGAGGAAACCTTTTCAGAATTTACTTTTGGCATCTCCTTTTCATTCTGAATATTGCTAACATCATTCTTGAGGATCTGAGAGCCGACAGGCTTTACAGATGTGTCATTAGCCGGAGGGATAATCCCATGAAGCTCACTATGTACTTCCTTGCATTCTAACATGGTCAACCTTTCTGAAGAATCATCTACGAAATCTAAGTTGACAGGGAACTCATCTTCATTGCTGGACTGAAATTCAGAATCTGCATAGCAGTGGGTTACCTCGTGCAGCATGCAGATATAAGTTGAACAAGCAAAGGATTCCAGTCTAAATATAGGCCATCAGTTGCTGTCAATACATGCGGTTTGAGAATATGTAAAATATCTGCAAAAACCCTGCTCTGTGATTTCACATCTTTACCATCAGAAATAATAGGCACAGGCAATAATGTATCATCTACCAGTGCTAGCTCAGAGCTGACAACGATTCATAAAAGCTCCCAACAGAATCTATGTCATCTTGAACATCTTATCAGAGATATCAGGTTCCTTGGCCTCTGATGAGCTACAAAACTGTTCAAACATATGAACAGGAGGAATATCAAGGATCTGAACTTCCTGATAATAAACTGAGCATGGCATAGAAAAACAACCTCCAGCTGATGTCAGAGTATAGAGAGCAGAATTTTCCTCAAGGACAATGCTACCATTGAGGTTTATTACATTCATCTCTAAAACTGAGTTAAGGGATATAGGTTCATCCATGAGGCATTGTTTAGATGAAGTATTTGTTGAGAAATTCTCCAAAATGTCGAGATTAGAGGATTCAAGAAATTCCTTTGCATCAACTACCAATTCATCACCTGCATACCCATGGCGGGGTTCTACACAAGGAAGTAGAGAACTGAATGCCTCTTCAATGGACGAAGTTCCTTCAAGGCCCAGACCTATCTCATTGACCTCAAATTCAGGGACAATAACAGTAAATTCTGATATCTTATCTGGTAAGGAACTATCATCTTTCACAGATAAACAGTCAGGAATAACTTCCACTGCACAAAATGATTTCACAAGTTCATCGGAATATGAGACTGACACTCCCGTTTCAATGTCAATAATATCCTTAAAAAAAAGGAATATGATCAAAGAAACATAATAATATGATATCAAAAGAGATTCAACAGCTTTTAGCTCCAATGTCTCATACAATTAGCCAAATCTTTGGAATCAGGATTTAGCACTCCAAATCTTATAAGTTACACCAAATCAGTCTCTGTCAATTTTCCATCACAATGACTAACTATAGTTTAGTTTAGGCTTATTAAGGGTAGTCAATTACTTAACTACCCCTCGTCAACCACTTATCAAATTACTCTCTCCCCCCTTCCTCCCTCCCTCTAGAACATTAATTTAGTGTTATTGGGTTTACATAAAGGAAGAGGATTGGGAGTAGCATTTGCTCTATTTTAAAAAGAAGAGCAATGTGATTGTGGGTTCACTTAAATTCATTAATAGATGACAATGGTATGTTAGTCATAACATGTAAAAAATGTTAAGGTTAACGGAATATTCTCTTTATTTAGATAGAAACAAACTAGAGGGACTAATTTAGTGTAACTTACAAATTTTGGGGGCCTAAATAGTAAAACAAAAATATTTGAGGGACTAATATCAGAAAAATGAAAGATTTTGGGGACGAATGTCCAAAAAAAAACTCTTTTTAAAAAATGGGATTTTAGCAAATATTTTTATAGATTTGATGGATATTGCATATATGTCCCTCTTATTCATATATATTAGCTTTTCTACTAAATTGGCATATATAAGGTTTTGTTAGTGATGAGCTAACAGAAATCATCTAATAGGGCAAAAGAACAAGAGTCCTTAATGCGGACATCCAGCAGGCGCCACAGATCGAGCTATTTATTTGAAATTTGTACCTTTTATTTTATTAAGTCAAGTGTTTTCTTTTATTTAGTATTTTTTTTTTGTTTATCTTCTTTAGCTCCATATCAGTTGTGTGGGAAGAGTTGTGAGTCTTGTAAGGTTATATAAAAGCATGAGTCAATAAGAATTGTAATGAGGATTTATGAATGAAATTTTGAGTTTTCGAAATAAAAATCTCTTTTATGAATTCTAGTGTGAAATCCAATTCAAGGAAGATTTGATGTGAAATCAAAATTTCAGTTATCCCCGTATCCCCTTTTTCAAAATCCTATTCTCTATCTCAAATCTTATCCAATCTTCTAATCTCAAATACAAATCCTGAAGTTAGCCACAAAAATTCAAAAATCCCATCCATCTCCCAGCTAATTACAAAAATTTCGAAACAATCACCAAGAATCAAAATGATAGGTAGTAAAAAATGCATTTTTATCACTACATTTACTATCACATTTTCATATTTATTCCTACAATTATGCACTATTACTAATGTTTTATTATTTAAAGTGTGCAGGCCTTAAGTAATTAATTAAATAAAGAATAAAGCTTAAATGAAGCCCAGAAGCCCCAAAAAGCCCATGTGCAAGCCCAAGTGCAAAAGTTGCAATTACCAAGTGCAAAAGTTGCAATTACCATGTGCAAAATTTGCAATTATTAAAATAAGAGGAAAGGGATAGACTTCTACTCAACCCTAAATGCTTGCAGACAAGGATAAAGATAAAGGAGGAGAGTGCAAAGATAACAAAATCGTTTTAAAAGATTTGGATTTAGGGTAAATTACTTCCCAAGTTATCCCGAATTTTCAAAATAAAGAGTCGGTATGCCAAATGTAGAAGGATACACCCAGATAGACGGACCAGAGGAGGCCACGCGCGAAAGCGCGTGGCCAGGGACCAAAATATGGCCGCGGAAACGCGACCATATTAACGTTTTCGCGACAAGATGGACGAGTCTGGCGATAAGATTTTGTGGGAGAGTTGTACCGGGACTCTACTGCTTCCATCTCCTATAAATACCCCTGCAGAGTAACAGAGAAGGGCGTACAGTCGAGTACAGAGACAAATTTAGGGTTTTTCTTAGGCTAACTTGTAGATTGTAATTTAAGTTTTATTTTCTTTTTTGTAATTTTTAATTTTCTTTATGTAACTGAGAGGAGAGGATACTTTCATGGAGGAAGGAGATCAAATTTGTACTGAAGGTGACATCGGTGTAAGTAATCTTTTCTTCCATTGTTAATTGAATCAAATCAAAGTTTATTCTTTTTTTCTATTTTTGTTTTGTTTTTGTTTCCCTCTTTTGTGTTTGTGGATCCATATGAAACCAAGAACTTCGAAGTTGCCTTCTCCTTACAAGTGCCGTTGATGGTTTATGGTGATGAAGATCTATTTCCATGGTAGTATAGCTCGCCCTTTTATTTGTAGTATAGATAGGGAATAAGGAAGATCTCATATTCCATGATTCGTTTGCCTTCAAAGAAAGGTACATCATTGACACGGTTCTAAGGTAAGCAGACGCCAAAGAGGTAAGTAAGTTTTTAGTTTTTTGTCTTTCTTTTAATTTTAGTATAAATCACAATATTCCCAATCTTTTTTACACTTCTTCTTTTTCATTGTAAAATCATTGTAAATATCATTATAAATAAAAAAAGAGAGAACTTACTAAACAAGCTTCCATCGCTAGTCCCTCCCTGTGGATCACGACCCGCATAGCCACTTGCTATAGCGGTAGAATTGAGCACCTTGCACATCCTATTCTTAAAACTGAAATACTATATTTTGTGTGCAGGTAAAATCTCAATAAAAATTTTGGCGCCGTTGCCGGGGAGGGACGGTAAGTTATTCTCTAAAAAAAATAATTATTGATTTATTTATTATTTTTGTTTGTAGGTTCGGAGAACCGGAAATCTAACAGCAGTAAAGGACATATAGCAACTCTGTGCCTCTGCCCTAGAAGGCAGAGCAGCAGAGTCTACTACAGAGCCGCGGCAAATTGCAATTTTTGTTTACTGCTCTGTTAACTTTTCTTTGTAATCACCCTGCACACTGCTAATTAATTAACAGTAACCTATTTGTTGAAAAATAAAAAAATTAGACTCTTGCATATAGGCACGTGTCTATTTAATTTTTTTAATTCTGTTAAAGAGTGCTGGCGACAAGGTACGTTTGCATTGCATATAGATTAGAAAACACTCTTGGCTGATTTACTGCTTTTGAGTGATTACTTATCTACTGCTTTACACGTACACAAAAAAATTTAAGGGTATAACCCATAAATAACATAAGGTGGGGATTTCATCACCCTTCCTTGGCCCACAAATCATCTCCGTTGCACTCACAACCCTAACCCTAAATAAAAAATGAGTAGACGTTGGCCCTAGAGACATCTCGGACTCAATTAGGAGATTATCCTAAGGGGGAACGGTGTTGGAATTTAACTCCTGCCAAATCAGTGTCTAGGAAGGGGATTGAGAGCCGAAAGCCCAAAGATTGGTGGTTATTTAATTAAAGAACGTCTTTGACGGAAAACCTCCCATCAATCTTGCCCTGATCTGACTGATTAACTTGTGCTCAAAGTCTACATTATACCTCCCGTGGACAGTCTAACCAGTTAGGAGTCGTCTAGGTCATAAGTCTGCCCTAACTTAGGTTAGAATTTTTTCTTTTTTGTTTGCTTATTTGTTTGTTTTCTTTTCTTTGTTTGTGTTTTATTTGTGATATGGCTTATAACAACAATTTTTCAATTTTAATAATAATTCATATTACACATCAACCTCTTTTTCGGATATTACCAACCCGGCATATCATAACTTTAACCAACCTAGTGTGCCAGATTGGTCTTATCTGAATCATTACATGCCCCAGTCCTAATACTATGAACAAGACTGGAATAATCATCACTACTCTTCACAGAGTCAATGGGGATACAACGCCCCTGAGCCATATTGTCAACCACCGTTCAACTATTATCTTCATATACTTCTTTTACCACATCACCAATGTTTCAGTCCTCTAATGATCCATTGATGGGTTAGAAGAAAAAGTGGATCGTTTGCAAGATATAATGAATGATCAAATTTCTAAACTTTCAAACATTCTTGAACTAACTAACCAAGTTGATAGGAACCAAGAATCATTCTGTCTAAAAGATCTTGATCAAAATTCAATTTCATCACATCAATATGAACTTGATCAATCCCAATCCTTGAACAAATTGGCTAGTTTTAATTTCAATGAGATTGAATTAGATTGTGAATGTGAACCCGATCCTCAACTTTGCGATTCAGTTTCCATCTTCGAATCTATGTTGATTCCGGTATTCTTACCTAATTTGGACCAATTTTCTGAGCCAACATTTATTCCCGTACCCATAGATCATGAAATTGAATCACCCATTTTTGATGATCATCATATTGAACTTGACCAATTTCATACTTTTGAAAGTCCCATTGACAAATTGGCAAGTTCTCATTTTTATGAAATTGAACTCAATGAGATATGTGACCTTAATTCTCAAATTTGTTGTGATCGAGTTCAAATTTCCAAATCAATATTGACTCCTGTTCTGTTACCCGATTTAAGTAATATTTTAGAGTCAGTTTTGATTCCCACACCTGTCATTCTTGAACTTGAATCACCAATAGTAAGTCACATTCCGTTGTGGGGAAATGACTGTGGGCTTGAGTTTCAATTCTTGGACTTGGACTCAACGCTTGAACCAAAACTAACTCTCGAACCCCACGTCAATTTCCCGAGTTTGTATTGGATCCTGAACCTATCATTCTTAAGTCCAAGTCAACCATTCTACCAAGTCACATTCTTTTGTTGGACATAGGTATAAACCATGATGACTCTGTGATAATTTTCCAGGACTCGTCATGTAAAGGAAGTAAGATTCACGATAGGATCTTCCATGATCCTACTCATACTGGGGACTGTAAACATGTAAATAGAAAAGAGGTCAATAAAGGTAGGTCCCGTAACTACCACATTATCTTGATTGGGTAGTAATGCTTGGCCCAATCAGACCACCATCGGAACCACCCCCTAAGGAAATATTTTCCTTCCCTTTCTTCTTTTTCATGCATACATGCATTCATTTATACATTGAGGACAATGCATGAGATAGGTGAGGGGGAGGATTTACTAACATACTAACATAGTTAGATACTAACTAACTAACTAAAAAAAAGGGGGGACAATATTTTTACTTATCTTTTGAAAGAAATCTAAGTTAGTCTTAAGAATTAGGAAAATCATGATTAGGATTTCTAAAAACTTGGTAAAAATAAATAAATTGTTGAATTTTTAGGTATAGGAGGAAAAATTGAATAATTAATTAGTCTTAATTTTTACCTTAATGAAATGTGCATACCTAATACACTTACATATCTAGGATTCTAAAACAAAGACTCTTGTGTCCTATAATAAAATAATACTAAAAAAATATAAAATAAAAAAATTCACTAATTAAGCTGAATACATGTGCCTCAAGAAGCATAAGTATTCACGCCTAAAGGTGATTGTATAAATAAAAATCTTAGTTTTGTGGCCTAGTTCACTCGAATCCTTAAGTCCGTGGGGTGCCTTCTCACCCGGTGCCCTAAAACCGACCGGTTTGGGAGCCACCGACTTTAAGTTCGCTACATGGGTGGATTAGAAAGCCTAAGGAAATTAAGAAAAATTATTTATATATGTACTAACACATCTAATAGTCAATTAGTTAGGTATGAGGGCCTCAAGAAGCCTTGATACTTACACGAAAGAAAATTAGATGAGTTATACATATTTAAAAAAAAGAGAAAATAATAATAAAGAGGCATGAGAGTCCAAGTAAAGGAATTCCTAGTAAAGATTCACAATGATGCATATGACTTTTGGTAACGAAAAAGACTATACAAAAATTCAATTTTGATCTTACCTAAAAAGGATAAAAATTTACTATATAAAGACTAAGTTTAAGAATGAATAAAAATGATAATCCTAAAAACTTATAGATTACTTAGTTTCTTCAAACATATTTCAAATATTTTCCTTTTTATGGATTTTGTGGGTGCAATCTGCTGAAAACCCTCACAAGACAACACTCGTCCCTAGGGTAACCTAGAGGTTTAACGGCTTGTTGCACGTGCTAAGTACAACCGTGATGCCTACGAAAGTGAGTTAGGATAGATTAGTTTTTCTTTTCTTATTCTTTTTTATTTTTACTCAAGGACGAGCAAAAAGATAAGTGTGAGGGTGTGATAGGTAGTAAAAAATGCATATTTATCACTACATTTACTATCACATTTTCATATTTATTCCTACAATTATGCACTATTACTAATGTTTTATTATTTAATGTGTGCAGGCCTTGAGTAATTAATTAAATAAAGAATAAAGCCTAAATGAAGCCCAGAAGCCCCAAAAAGCCCATGTGCAAGCCCAAGTGCAAAAGTTACAATTACCAAGTGCAAAAGTTGCAATTACCATGTGCAAAATTTGCAATTATTAAAAGAAGAGAAAAGGGATAGACTTCTACTCAACCCTAAATGCTTGCAGACAAGGATAAAGATAAGAGGAGGAGAATGCAAAGATAACAAAATCGTTTTAAAAGATTTGAAAGATTTGAATTTAGGGTAACTTGCTTCCCAAGTTATCCTGAATTTTTAAAATAAAGAGTCGGTATGCCAAATCTAGAAGGATACCCCAGATGGACGGACCAGAGGAGGCCACGAGCGAAAGCGCGTGGCCAGGGACCAAGATATGGCCGCGAAAACGCGGCCATAGCTGCGTTTCCACGGCAAGATGGACGAGTCTGGCGATAAGATTTTGTGGGAGAGCTGTACCGGGACTCTACTGCTTCCATCTCCTATAAATACCCCTGCAGAGTAACAGAGAAGGGCGTACAGTCGAGTACAGAAACAAATTTAGGGTTTTTCTTAGGCTAACTTGTAGATTGTAATTTAGGTTTTATTTTCTTTTCTGTAATTTTTAATTTTCTTTATGTAACTGAGAGGAGAGGATACTTTCATGGAGGAAGGAGATCAAACTTGTACTGAAGGTGACATCGGTGTAAGTAATCTTTTCTTCCATTGTTAATTGAATCAAATCAAAGTTTATTCTTTTTTTCTATTTTTGTTTTATTTTTGTTTCCCTCTTTTGTGTTTGTGGATCCATATGAAACCAAGAGCTTCGAAATTGCCTTCTCCTTGCAAGTGCCGTTGATGGTTTATGGTGATGAAGATCTATTTCCATGATAGTATAGCTCGCCCTTTTATTTGTAGTAAAGATCGGGAATAAGGAAGATCTCATATTCCATGCTTCGTTTGCCTTCAAAGAAGGTACATCATTGACACGGTTCCAAGGTAAGCAAACGCCAAAGAGGTAAGTAAGTTTTTAGTTTTTTATCTTTCTTTTAATTTTAGTATAAATCACAATATTCCCAATCTTTTTCACACTTCTTCTTTTTCATTGTAAATATCATTGTAAATATCATTATAACTAAAAAAGAGAGAGAACTTACTAAACAAGCTTCCATCGCTAGTCCCTCCCTGTGGATCACGACCCGCATAGCCACTTACTATAGCGGTAGAATTGAGCACCTTGCACATCCTATTCTTAAAATTGAAATACTATATTTTGTGTGCAGGTAAAATCTCAATCACAAAACCCTGCCTCCTTCACACACACAGCCGCCCAACCTCATCTTCTTCATTATTTGTCTTACACAATTCCTTGCACAATTGCCTCTCCATCTTCATCTTCTTATTCGTTTTCCCTCTTACAACACACCTGCAAGCTGTTTTCCTTATCCCGCAGCCGCTTAACAACCACAGAGCATCCACTTCCTTCCTTTTGTCACCATCACCGATCAACTCTTATCTACATGATCTTATCCTTGATGTCAACTACAGAACGGCCTGTAGCAGCCATTGCAACGACAGTAACAGTGGCAACACAGCTCCTCGATGTTAACACAGAGGCATCAACACCTCCTTCTGCTGCCTTTGCCATGCCACAGCACTCACGACCAAGCCTAGTACCGTATCAAGCCTGCCTGCTTGTGCTAGGCCCAGTCTGTGCATCAATCCAGGCCATCTGCAGAGATCACAAAACAAGATCAGTTCAGCTCATATCGGATACTCAAGAACTTAGCATCTTGGTAGGTAAATTCTTCTCTCAACACTCAGAATATCAATTGAGTATCAAAATGATTTAATTAACTAAATTAGTATCAATATGCTCATGTTGTCCACTATAATTATTAGAATGTGTGTTAATATGATTGGGCTTGTGATCTTACTGATCTTAATATTGATCATATGACTATTACAAGCTTCAATTGAATATTGTGATTGGATTTGTTAAGACTAAAAATATCTATACTACAATTGCAAACATTGTTAAAATCCATCTTGTGGTATTGCTATTTTAGATTCTTTCATACTGAAGATCATATTTTTTGGGGAACATTATTAAGTTTATCACTGATTAACACAATACAAGGTCCACGTTTCACATCAATTTGGTATCAAAGTATAATTTAAATAAAAAACTTGCATTAAATCTAGAAAAAATTTAATTTTGTTTTATGCATTTATTAGAAAAATTTGTTTTGTTTTCTTTTACATAAAAATTGCATTTAGAAATTCTTAGCACTCATTTAGGTCTTTATTTAGTATGTCCCACAACTGTCACCATGTGTACCAATCTTTGAGAGTCGTCTAGATTATTCTGATAGTTTACGTGATCACCAAACTTTCTATATTGGCTACACAGGCTTAACATGTACTTCCGCCTGTACCCACTTTCTAAAGCTGAGAAAATAAGGCTCGCTACTTGAAACTGACTTGACAAGTTAACCAATATTAGACTGGTGTGGTAAAAAGACGAGTATTCCGTGGCCAACGACTGATTGAAACATATGATAGACTGGAGGAAATACCCACAGACAAATACGAATTACCATATTTCTACAATTATAAAAAATACCAGCAGTTAGACCTTCCTCATTTGTTCAACATCAAACGTCTAGTATTGTTATCCCTCCATCTAGGCATGATATTAAGGACATCAAAGACAAAAACATTAAAAGTAACACCAAAGATAAAAGCAATAAAAGGGATTTTTTTCAAACTTAATCATATAATCAAGTATTACAACTGTCAAGGTTATGGCCATATTGCTGCCAATTGTCCAAAATCATTTAGGATTACTATCATTGAAAGAGTTTCCATGAAAGTTTCTTAACCTGATAGCACTATCTCTTTGAAAGTCACTCTTGTGATTAAAGAGTTCAGTGTTATTTCCTCAGCTGCCACAACTATTATCCTTATTGTTATTGTCGCAACTGTCGTTCACCTTTTTCGTTCCCCGGCTCTACTGCTGGTATCACCTTCTCCGCCTCCTTTACTGCCGACCCCTACTGTCGTTACTTGTCTCCTCCCTGCTTTATTGCCGACACCATCCCTTTTCCCCTTGTGGCATGTATTAGGTCCAAAATCGAAATTCTCCACTGTCATTCAACACGCCACTGATTTAGTCCCAAAAGCTAGTCTTCCTAACTTGTCACGTCATAGGAAAGATCCTATTAAGCATATTGAATTTGAACAACAAGCTGATGAGTCAACACTAAAAATCAAGCAGCAGTGCCTTGTCCAAATAGACATTCATACTTACGAGGACAAGTTTTGATGCGAAGTTGTGACTAGGAACGTAGATCAAGTCAAGGATGTTATAATCTATGGTCGATTTGTACCTGAGAATTTGAATGATGCCATTATGGGAGAATCTGAAAGTCTACAACTTATTAGCTTACTCTCCATTACGGTTACACAAAGGGGTGTTGTCACTTAGACTCTACCTATTAGGATATCCCATGTCCTCATTGTCAAAATAATAGGTAAACGACACATTTAAGATAATCCCCTAATTATTTCTTTTAATAGAGGTCGTAAGTATTGTTGACCCACTGAACTAAATGCCTAAAATTTTATACCCACTAGAGAGTCAAGTGATCCTTTTAGTACATGTTAGACACTAAACAAAACTCTATCTACTATTGCTCATTATAGAGTATTCTGAGTTTACATATCTAAGTCTGCATTATAATTTTCACACATGTGGACAATCTACACATGAGAAATCAGTATAAGTTTGAACAAAACAACGCTAACCACCACTAACTTCTTCAATTTCACCCAAACACCACCACTATCCCCCCATCTCTATCTTTATCTCCGCCTTCCCAACCACCTAATCCTCCACCAAAATCACCACCAAATCCCCACCACCTTCTCCATCTCTTCCTCTTTCCCTACCAAGGTCAACTAAATCCACCACCACCATCACCCAAATCACCATCTTCATCACCATCACCACCCAACCCATCACCTACCACCATTATCACCACCTTCCCTCTCCTCCCTTGAGCCACCACCGCATCGCCACCCTCTGACCACCGACGCACTGATCGGGAGAAAATCGCGCACGAAAAGTGTATGTTTTGAAATCAATAATTAAAAGTGCATGCTTTGGCTTCCTTGATACTTCTGTTATAGTATAGAGGCTAAACGGGTCAAATCCACAAGGACAGAAAGCGATAGAAGCTTTACCGGAATGTTCACATGTGTTTTAAAGTTTCAACATTTTAAAGAATCAGAAGAAAAGAAAATAAAGAATGGAAAGATAAGAGTACGGTGAAACACGAAGAAGTGAGAAACATAAAAGAAATGTTTTTGTGATTTTTATTTGTATATTGATTACTCATCAATTTTGAATATTTATTGTCACATTCCCATATTTATTTTTAATAAAACTCTGCTATTTGATCAATTTTTGCTTAGTGATGTGCAGACTTTTATAAGAAAGAGAAAAATAAGAAAAGAGCCCAACAAGCCTAAAAAACCCAATAAATTTAGAGATTTGAAGCAATCATATTTGGAGATTGAAAGGAAAATCTAATTAAATTTATGATTGAAAAATCAATTATTCTCCAAGTAGAAGAAAGGCTATTCTCAGCATATTTGGGGATTAAATCCAAATTCTGAGAATATACCCTTTGATTATATGGCAAGATAGAGTCATAGAAGGAAACTTCAAAAGTTTACAATCAAAATTCAGATTCAGCCTAAGTATCATTTAGTAATTTGATCATAACTTTCGTTATATATAAGCAAATCTGATTATTCAAGATGCTTCAGAAAGAAGACTGAAAGAGCTACAATTTTTCTGTTGACTACTATTTCCATTTCAATCATTTGATGAGTCATATTCAGCCATCAATATGACAGCTAGCTGCAGCCCAACTCAATTAAATTTTCAATCAAGAGAAGAAAAGAATATTGTCAGCATATTCACAGTTCAACTTCAAAATTCTGAGAATATAGCTTTTGATGAGTCAACATTTTGATGAGTCACTACCCCAAGCTTCCTCCTATAAATATCCTAGTAGAGGCATGGGTAGAGATATCTCAAATTCGAAACAGAGATAGATTTTCGGCCAGTTTTCATTCTTTTTAGTATAGGTTTTATTTTTCCTTTTATATAATTTTTACTTTTCATTATGTAACTGAGAGGATAGATGAATTTCATGAAGGAATGAGAACAAGTTTGTACTGAGGGTGATACCGGTGTGAGTAAGTCTTTTCTTTCACTGTTATTTGAATCGAATCGAAGTTTCTTTTTCTTCTTTACTCTTGTTTTCTTTTATTTTTCTCTGATGTGTTGCAATCCAAGTGAATCTAATAGCCTCGAGACTGCTTCGCTATTGCAAGTGCCCTTGATGGCCTATGGTGATGAACAATCATTCTTTTGTTAGTTTAGCTT
This sequence comes from Agave tequilana, assembly GCA_038442645.1. Taxonomy (NCBI): domain Eukaryota; kingdom Viridiplantae; phylum Streptophyta; class Magnoliopsida; order Asparagales; family Asparagaceae; genus Agave; species Agave tequilana. Next base: position 29,511 of record JAVJIF010015702.1, read on the forward strand.
ACCCTTTTATTCATAGTGTAGATCAGGAATGGGAAAAATCCTACACGCCATGCTTGATCGCGTTCGACGACTACGTAAGTCATAGCTACGGATCCGAGGTATATGATCACTGAAGAGATAAGTAATTTTTAGGTTTAACTTTCTTTCTTTTCTTTTAACTTTTAGTTTAGATCACCAACGCCACAATCTCACACTCTTTTATCACTCTTTTCAATTTCTTTGTATATATTCATTTTCCATTTTCTCCACCTTCTCAATCTACCATTTTCTTCCTAACTTAACTTTAACCTATTTTCCTTTTCTTTTAAAGAACCAAAAGAAGATCTTTAACCATTGATTGTAACTTAAAAGAGAACTTGCTAAAAAAGCTTCCATCATTAGTCCCTCCTTGTGGATCATGACCCGCATAGCCACTTGCTATAGCGGTAGAATTGAGCACCTTGCACTACTGTTATAAAGTTATGAAATTTTGTATTCTTGTGTGTAGTAAAACCTCAATCATATATCTAAAATAAAGTAAAAAGATAAGAAAACCCATGGATATTAACTACTAATGTCTCCACTAACTATGCTAACCTCTTAATTATAGTTGCCTCACATGTATCATTGGCCATCACTAGTCCTTAGTTCAAGAGCATTTCAAAGCATGACGCATATGTCAACTCATCACATCCAAACTCAACAAACAAGTGCAAGTTACACTTAAACCATCAAAACTAAACAAGAATAAGCATGGAATAACGTAATGTTAGCTCATTAGAGAGTTAGGATGTTAGAGTGTTAGAATCCATCATCATGAGCCATCAATGGCTCTTACAAGAGCAAGGCCAAAAAGAGGCTATTAGATTCATGTGGATTATCAAGTAAGAAGTTAACAAATTAGTGGTTAGTAGTTAGTTGCCATGAGAGAAATTTGCTAAACATGTAAAAGGAGTTAGAGAGAAGGAAAAAAGAGAGGTAAAGTAATAACCTTTCATAAATTGTCACCTTCTATCAGAAGCACTCTTGTTTTTCAACCATATACCACTCTCTCTCTCCTATTATAAGATCTACAAGAAATAAAAAATACAAAGGAGGAAGAAGAAGAACAACTAACTTAAACTACCCGAAACTATATAAATGGAAAAGAAAACTATCCTAACTTTCTGGATATCTTCTTCTGAAGAACCCAAGGGAGTATTTATAGGCATCAGGAGAAAGGGGCCAGGGGGACAAACCCTGGCCCAAAGCACTGGCGCGGCCTCACCAGTACGGTCGCAAAAACACGGCCAGAGCTGCGTTTCCGTTACTGTACTAGAGCGGCGTGCCAGAGCTGCGTTTCCGTGACTGTACTAGAGCGGCGCGCGCAGCGCTACGCTGTCGAGTTGGTCCGCTATCGTTGTACCTTCAAAATTTCTGATTTAAGCCCCTTGGTCTAACAGAATCACCTCCTGAGGTCAATGGCTACTTTGTATGCCTTTAATCACCCATTAAATGGTGATTTTGGTCTTCTTCTTCATTTCATGCCATGGACGTAGAAACATGTAAGAGAGGTATTATTAATAGGATTTAATATTAAATAAATGTAAAAATGTGGTATGAAATATGCAATTTTAGAGACTAATCACCCCTACACTTATCTTTTGCTCGTCCCGAGCAAAACAAAAAAACTAACTAAGAAAATTATTACACCACTTTCGCAGGTGACGCGATTGCACTGAGCATGTGCAACAAGCTGTTAAACCTCTAGGTTTTCCCTAGAGGAGAAGTTTTGTCTCCTACGGGTTTTTAGTGGATTATACCCATAAAATCCATAACAAAAGAAATCAAATGTCATTATTTTTGAAAACACATTTTGAAATAGAGAAATGTGATGAAGTATTTTTGCGAAAATATAAGTGATCCAAGGTCATAGGTTAATCAGAAATTATTCTTCCTTAAGTTAAGTCGAAATGCAAAATCTTGTTATAAATTAAATGTAAGAATTAAAAATTAAATTGATATTTTGATCTTTCATAAACTCTTTGAAAAATATGCACTTTGTGAATAATGAAGATTTTTGGGATATCGACTCTAACTTTCATGCCATTTATTTATATTATTATTATTATTTTTCATCCTTCCCTTAGTTTTTTTAGGCTTTCTAGCTTACCCATGTAGTGAGCCTTTAGCCGGTGACTCCCAAACCTGATAGTTTTAGGGCACCAGATGAGAAAACATCCCTCGGACTTAAGGACTCGAGTAAACAAGGTCACAAAACTAAAAGAGATTATTTTATTTTTTTCCACCATTTTAGGCGAGAATAACCTTGCTTCTTGAGGCATAATTATCCAACTTCAATAAGTGATTTTATCATCATTTTTATATATATTTTTATGACATTTTCAGTCTTTGTTTCAATCCAAAAAAATTGTGTAAGTATGAAGTGTATAAATCTAAGACAAAAAATTCTAGATCAAATTATTTTTCCAACCTTACTTTCTTAACCTAAAATTTAAATAAGATATATTATTTTGACTTGGTTTAAAAATTCATAATTTTAGGTCTTCCTAATTCCTAAGATAATCTTAATTTTCTTAAAAATAATCAAAACTATTTCTCTTAATTCAAAAAGTTTTGTAAAAAGAAAAGAAAAGAGTTTTTATACAAAAGAAAAATCTAAAATTTTTCTAAAAAGAAGTATAAAAGAAAGAAAATTTAAAACTAACTATGTTAGTAAATCCTTCCCCACACTTATCTCATGTATTGTCCTCAATGCATCGTGAATTTGTATATACATGAGACAAGTGGGAAGGGAAGGAAAATTACCTCATAGTGACGGCTCCGGTGGTGGTCTAATTGGGCCAAGCGTTTCTACCCAATCAAGATGCTGTGGTGGCTCTTGGAACCCACCTTTAATGACCTCTTTTCTATTTACATATTTACAATCCCCAACATGAATAGGATCATACAAGATCCTATCATGAAAATTATTCCCTATACATGATCAATCTTGGAAGATCATCACTGAGTCATTCTGGTCAATACCTTGGTCCAACAATAGAATGTGATTTTGTGAAATAGATGATTTGAGATTTGAAATGAAAAGTTCGGGAGCCAATACTGACTCAAGAAAATCAACTTTGGGTTCGAGAGTCGGTTTAGGTTCAAGAGTTGAGTCCAAATTAAAGAATTTAATTTCACATTCTATTCCCATCAATGAAATGTGACTATCCAAAAAAGTGATTCAATTTCAAAATCCATGGATACAGGAATTAATGTTGGCTCGGGTAATGGGTCCAGCTTGGATAAGGATGCCGGAGTCAGCATAGATTCAAAGATTGAAATTGAATCATAAAGTTGTAGGTTGGGTTCACATTCATATTCAAATTCAATTTCATTGAAATGGAAACTTGCCAATTTATCAATGGGTTGCTATTGGTCAAGTTCAAGGTTTTGTGGTGAAATTGAATCTTGGTCAAAGTCTTCAAGATTCCATGATTTTAGATTCTTATCAATATGATTAGAAGTGTTAGGAATGGTCAAAGATTGAGTAGGGAGAGTTTCCTTATTCTTACACATGTTTTTCAATCAACTAAGTCTTGCTTTTATAATATTGAAAGGATCGCTTTTGAATTGAATCATGGATTTCATACTCTTTTCTAAGTCGATATGTTCTTCTTACTGTGGGACATGAAAAATGGAGTAAGGATCTTGGATTTGAAAACTTTGATGAGATTTCGAGTCCTCTAAATTTTGAATTCGTTGCTCGAGTTCCTCTAAGGGTTCCATCTACTTTTCCCAGTCAATAAGTTCTTCTAATGGTTGTTCTGGGGAGAGAGTATATGAAGCTGGATGTTGGTAAGGTGATTGACCATAATACTCAGGGGAGTTGTATCCCCACTAACTCGGTGAAGAGTGGTGATAATTATTCTAGTCTTGTTCATAGTATTGGGACCAGGGCACATATTGAGTCGGATAATCCCAATTCGGCATATAAAGTTGGTTCATGCTGTACATAGCCGGGTCAGAGTCATCTGAGTCAAATAAGATCAGGGTGAAATATGGATTTATATTAGGATTGAACAAATTGTTAGTGTTAAAATTCATTTCACAATTTACAAAAAAACAAACAATCAAACAAAAAGAAAAAGAAAAAGAAAACAAGCCTATGCTAGGGTTGACTTAGACCTAGATGATTTCTAACTGGTTAGATTATCCACGGAGGGTACATTATCAGAATTTGATCATGAGTTAATTGGCCAGGTAGGGGCAAGATCAGTGGGAGGTATCCGTGCCGGAGCAACGGGCCTAATTATGCCAAGCCACTATTATTCGAGATTTCGCCTCTCAATCCCAACCTTCGACACCGATTTGACAAGAGTTAACTTTTAACAACTTTTCCTTAGGTCAATCTCCTAAATGAGTCCGAGATGTCCCTAGGGGCCAACGTCTAGCAAGTTTTATTAAGGCTTGGGTTGTGTGAGTGAGGAGGTGATTTTTGGCTAAGGGAGGGTAATGGTGTAACGCCCGATTCCACGAATACAGGGACGTCACTGCGACGTATATACGTAGGTCAGATAATGCCCCACACGTATATACGCTAAGCAAAAAGTACAACAAGAAACAGAGTACACGACAAAGCGTGGTATCAATACATATGCCAACACAAGAAGTACACATACAAAGTTATCACAGGATATTAAAAGTATTACACATTACATGTGTATTACATCATAACCAAGTCCAAAAGAAATATATACAAATATGTATACAAAAAGCTCACAAGTAGAAAGAGGATCTCGTGAGTCAAAGGTAAGTCTGGCACGAAGGGACTGGAACTAGTCCGCCTGCTCACTAAAGTAAGCTTGGTCCTCTGTGGATGGCTCCACTTCGTTCCAAGCTTCGGAATCTGAATGTGCAAATCCAAGGAGTCAAGACATATACAATAAACAAACTATAGCCAAGTGGCTAAGGGACATGAATAAGGAAAGATGAAACAGTTATAAGGAATATCAACTAACAAGTATGAAAAGCATGAGGAGATAAAATCCTAAATACAATAAATCTACAGTTGACGTCTTATTATTATTACTTGTCTTACTGTGATATCTAGCTATGTGACCCAGCGTCCCAGAGCACATAGATCCATATCCTAGTAAAGCAAGGTTGTTATTGGAAACAGCGGTTGTATCGACGAACTATGTTTACAGTGGACCCCGTACATGCCCGGGATAACGGTCCAGGATTGTTCCGTTGCTTGGTGACGGAAGCCAGCCGCTAGGCTAAACAGGAGGGACTTATGTATGCCCTTAACATGATGGTACCAGTAATAGAGGGAGCAAGCACTCCCCTCGGTCCCCTGGAGGCCCACAGGTCAGACCGGAACATGAGTTGCACAACATTCCTAAAAGCCACTGTAAACACGAACACATATCGATATCCGCATGTTTTCCCCCGACCCATATGTAAGTTGGTCCATTTTATACAAAAGTCAAGTGTATCATGCTTGGTTCAAGTGATGGCATGATAAGTGGTGATATTCACTATTTAACAAGTTATGGAATGATAATGTACAATAACAAGTCATGAAGTAATATGAGGTAAGATTCATCAAGTAACATGTCATGTAATACCAGTTATGAAGCATGAACAAAAATAATATGCCATACATGTATCAACAATAAGATCCAAATTCAGAACAGAATCAACTAAGTCAAACAGTCAGAATTAGTCGACTATGTGGAAGGATTAGTCGACTAATAGGGGTCTTAAGTCGACTAATGATCTGGGTGAGTCGACTAAAACTGGGTTCCAGAGAGTTGGAATTCTGTTTCAGGAAAGTTAGTCGACTAGGGTTGTAAGGGTAGTCGACTAACAGGGAACTACTAGTCGACTAATGGATACTTAAGTCGACTAAGTCTGTGATACAGAGAGTTGATGTCTTATTTCAGGAAAACAGGAGTCGACTAGGGAGAAATGGGTAGTCGACTAGGGGTCCTAAGTCGACTAATATTTTGGATGAGTCGACTGGAACCGAGAGTTGGGTTTTCTGGTTCAGGGAAAGATTAGTCGACTAGGTTAAAAATGTAGTCGACTAGGGGGGTCTAGTCGACTGGTAATATGGCTTAGTCGACTAAAACTGTGAAATCAGAAAAGGTTAAGTTTCAGCTAAGGTGGGTTAGTCGACTGGTCCCTAGGTTAAGTCGACTAATCGTGGGAAAAACAGTGACAGAACAGATTTTCTGGTAGTTGTTCTTGATGATCTAAAGATAGGATTTTTATGGCACAAGTGTGCATGATTTGTCAACACAAGTATACAAAGGAGTTCACAAGTCTTGGTGAGTAGATATACTCACTAGGAATGGTTTGATTGAAGCTTTACGAGTCCGGGAAGAGTGTGGTCGTCAAATGGCACCTATGAGATCCTTGGCGACGAAAAGAGCTACGATTCAAGCTCCAAATCAGTTGCTTGAGCTAGAGGTGAAGATCTTGTGGTGTTCTTGGAGTTAGGGTTTGAGATGGAGAAGGAAATGGTGAAGGCTAAACTCTTGGTGAAGTGAAGAAAAGAGTAAAAGAATGTAAAGGGAAACTTATATAGGATTTGATTTTTGTAAAGGAGATGCAATTAAAGAAATTGAGAGGGGTTTATTGCAAAATAGGGGAGGGGATGGGTGTCCCTCTCCTTGGCCACTTGGCCGGCCATGGGGGAGAGAGAGAGGGGCATTAAATGGGGGTTGGTGAGGTTATGTGGAGTTGGAATTTTGGAAGAGATTTGGATTTTTGGAAAAAAAAAAAATGGGAAAAGTTTGTGGTTGTGGAGAAAGAGGAATAAAGGAAAAGGAAAAATGGAAAGAAATTCATAAAGGAAGGTATTTACTCTAACTTGAAAATTGAAAATATTGAAAACATGGATTCCTAGGTTTAGGTCATGTATGCGGAAAACATTTCGGAAAATACCGAAATCGTCCGAAATTTAAGTATCTCGGAACGACTCGTAAATTTTACCAAAAATCAATAATAATATATGAAGACTAATAGTGAAATCCTTTTTAAGAAATACTTTATAGTTTTAAAACTAAAAATCCCGGAATCAGTTATCTACCGACTCCGTTGGAATTTTCATAAATTTATAAAATTCTCAGAAAAAGTATTTAAATAGGGAATATGATTTTAAGAAATAAAGTCTAAAGGACCATCTAGAAATTCCTAACTGTTTGAGAATTAAAATTCCAGGGATCGATCAGCGACACTGGTCGACACCGGTTTTGAAGAAATTTATTTTAATTAAAGAAAAATCCAGAAAATCATATAAAATCTAATATATTGGAAAATGATATTTGAAATTGAAATCGGTCAAATACAGGAAGTAAATCAAAAAATACGATCGAAAAGCTGAATACGCAACTAAGGACGTATTCTGGAAACGGGGTATTACAATCCATCCACCTTACAAAAATTTCGTCCTCGAAATTTCATAAGGTGAAAGGTAACAGGGAAGGTAACAGATAGTTAAGGAAAAGAAGAGAGATAACAATAGAAAAGAATAAGAAGGAAAAAGTTTTTTTTTTTTACCAAATCAAGATGTGAAGAGTTGAGGATAGCGCTCCCGGATAACGTCCTCTCGTTCCCAAGTGGCCTCTCCTGGCGCATGCCGGTTCCAAGACACCAACACTAATGGTATAGCCTTGTTCTTCAGTGTCTTCACACTCTTATCCAAAATGGCCATCGGCTTCTCCTGATATGATAAATCTGGCTGTAGTTCCAGTTCGGAATGATCCAAAATATGACTATCATCCTTTACATATTTCCTCAACTGAGATACGTGGAAAACATTGTGCACACCGTCCAAAGATGGAGGTAAGGCCAATCTGTAAGACACATCTCCCACTCGCTCCAAAATTTCGAATGGGCCGATATATCTCGGACTCAGCTTTCCACGAATACCGAACCGGATCACTCCTCTGGTAGGTGATATCCTCAAGAACACATGATCTCCTGCCTGGAACTCCAATGGCCTTCTCTGAGAATCTGCCCAACTCTTCTGACGGCTTTGAGCTGTCCTGAGGTGATCTCTGATGACTCTGACTTTCTCTGTTGTCTGAATCAGAATCTCTGGCCCCAAAAGTCTCCTCTCACCGACTTCATCCCAACAAATCGGTGACCGACACTTCCTTCCATACAATGCCTCAAAGGTGCCATCTTGATACTTGCCTGATAGCTGTTGTTATAAGAAAACTCAGCCAAGTGAAGATGATCTTCCCAAGATCCCTTAAACTCAATCATGCAGGCCCTTAGCATATCTTCAAGGATCTGGATAGTCCTCTCAGATTGCCCGTCTGTCTGAGGATGATATGATGTACTGAATTTCAGACGGGTCCCCAAACTTTCTTGGAGACTCTCCCAAAAATGGGATCTGAATCTGGTGTCTCTATCTGAAACAATACTGACTGGAACTCCATGCAGACGAACTATCTCCTTCATGTACTTGTCTGCCAAGACCTCCGTTGACTGTCCCACCCTGAATGGTATAAAGTGAGCTGACTTGGTGAGACGGTCAATGATTACCCACACAGCATTATTACCTTTAGGACTTCGAGGTAATGCCGTGACAAAATCCATGGTGATGTGCTCCCACTTCCATTCGGGTATCGGCAAAGGATGTAGAAGCCCAGCTGACCTCTGATGCTCTATCTTTATCTGCTGGCACACCAGGCACTTGGCTACAAACTGAGCTATCTCCCTCTTCATAGCATTCCACCAAAACTGCTTCTTCAAGTCCTGATACATCTTGTTTCCCCCTGGGTGGATGGAATATGCTGAACTGTGTGCTTCTGCCAAAATCTTCTGTCTAACTTCCCCTTGGGGAACACAAAGTCTGCCACTAAAATATAAGGTACCATCTGGATGAATACAGATATCAGTTCTCAATCCCGCCTCTACCTGAGCTCGGAATGTCTGTAACCTGGGATCTTCCTTCTGAGCTTCCCTGATCTCATCAATCAATGCTGACTGAATCTGCAAAGTCATGAACTGTCCTGCCTCCTCAGTCCTTCGAACTAACATCAAGTCCAATCTGATGAAGTCTCGAATCAACTCCTTCTGCTGAGTGAGCTGGACAAGCACTCTATTCTCTGGCATCCTGCTCAGTGCATCTGGAACTGTATTGACCTTGCCTGGATGATATTGCAAGTCAATATCATAGTCCGCCATCAGTTCAAGCCATCTCCTCTGCCTCATATTCAACTCTTTCTGCGAGAAAATATACTTGAGGCTCTTATAATCCGTGTATATCAACACTTTATCTCCCAGAAGATAATGCCTCCAGATCTTCAATGCAAATATCACAGCTGCTAGCTCCAAGTCATGAGTTGGGTAATTCCGCTCATGAGTCTTCAGTTGCGTAGATGCATATGCTATAACATGATCATGTTGCATAAGTACACATCCCAGGCCTTTTCCTAATGCATCACTGAATATGACCATCCCTCCTCTTCCTGAGGGAGTCTTCAAGATTGGAGCTGAAATGAGCCTCTGCTTCAATTGCTCAAATGCTGCGGTACACTCCTCTGTCCATATGTACCTTTCCCCTTTCCTGGTGAGCCTGGTCAATGGAGCTGCAATCCTAGAGAAATCCTGGACAAAGCGTCTGTAATATCCGGCTAGTCCAAGAAAACTCTTAATCTCAGTCACCGTCCTCGGAATCTGCCAATCCCTCACTGCCTGGACTTTGCTGGGGTCAACTGAAATCCCTTCTGCTGAAACTATGTGTCCAAGGAAAGCTATGCTGTCCAACCAGAAATCACACTTGCTCCTCTTAGCATGAAGCTGCTCCTGCTGGAGAGTCTGCAATACAATCCTCAAGTGTTCTGCATGCTCCCTGTTGTTCTTTGAATAGATCAGGATGTCATCTATGAAAACAACAACAAACTGATCCAGATAGGGCGAGAACACTCGGTTCATCAAATCCATGAAAACTGAAGGGGCATTGGTGACTCCGAAAGGCATAACTAGAAACTCATAGTGGCCATAACGGGTCCTGAATGCAGTCTTTGGGATATCCTCGTTCTTCACCCTCAGCTGATGGTAACCCGACTGTAAATCTAATTTAGAGAATACCCGGGCTCCATGAAGCTGATCAAACAGATCATCAATCCCGGGTAAGGGATACTTGTTCTTGATTGTAACTTTGTTCAATTCCCTATAATCAATACAAAGCCTCTTACCACCATCCTTCTTGTTCGCCAATAGCACTGGAGCTCCCCAGGGTGAAGTACTTGGTCTAATCAATCCTTTGTCTGAGTATTCCTGCAGTTGCTTCTTCAAAATCTCTAACTCCGTCGGTGCCATCCTGTACGGAGCCTTGGATATAGGAGCTGCTCCTGGAACTGTGTCAATAGAGAACTCGATCATCCTTTCAGGTGGCAGCCCTGAGATTTCAGCAAACACTCCTGGGAATTCATCCCACACCGGTACCTTCTGCTTCTGAACCTCCGAAGTAGTCATCCGTGTCTTTCCCTTGGTAGACTTCACTTCTCCACTAAATTGGAACTCCGGTTGATGAGGGATTCTGAAATTAATCTTCTTCTCCCTACAATCAATCACTGCATAGTACTGACTGAGCCAGGTCATGCCTAAGATTACGTCGTACCCTTTGGTGTCTAGTACGATCATATCTATGGCCAAGATCTTATCACAAAGTTCTACTGGACAATCAGTACAAACTCTAGAAGATATGACTACCCCATTCCCTGTACTAATCTCCCATTTGTGGTCTAAAGATTTAACAGGTATAGAATGCAAAGCCACAAAATGGTCTGAGATATAACAATGGGATGCACCTGAATCGAAGAGAGCGAGAACAGGTTTTGAATGAACTCTGATGTTACCTGTTATCACTTCCTCTGAAGTCTCAGCCTCCTCTGCTGTAAGAGTGTAAGCCTGACCTCTACCACGCCCTGCTGCAGTCCTGGCTCCTCTCTGGACTGGGCGAACAACATGCTGTGGCGGAAGGGGAAGAGCTCTCCTCATCACTGGTCCCTGATTCCTCTGCCCAAGTGGCCCTGGCAGCACTCTCTGTCCATTGGGTCCTGGAAGTGCTGGCAAAGTCTGGTTGGCTACCCCCAATCTCCTGTGTGGACAGGTCTCTATAGAATGATCCCGTGACCCACACACCAAACACAACCCATTTGCCCTCCGGCAATTCTGACGAATGTGGCCCGGCTTCTGACAATAGCTACAGAATGTAAATGGTTGGGCCGTCTGGTAAGGAGCTGGTCTGAATGGTTGTCTCTGAACCTTTGCTGCTCTATATGGGCCTCCCCTTCCCATTGGTACAAATGGCCTCTTCATGGTCTGGCTCCCCATCTGGTCAACTTTCTTCTTCTCAAGCCCACGCTCCACCTCTCGAGCTATGGTGAGAACCTCAGAATAAGTCTTCAGCTGCTGGGGCATCAAGAAGACCTGTATGTCCATCTGCAGGCCCTGCTGGAACCTGCTTGCTCGCTTCTCCTCATCCGTTACCATGTACGGAGCAAAGCGGCTGAGTCTGAGAAATTCCGCGGCATACTCATCCACGGACTTGTTCCACTGCTGGAGTCTGATGAACTGCTCCTCCATGTCCTTCTGAGCAGTAGCAGGGAAGAATCTGTTATAGAAGCTCTTGGAGAATGTGTCCCAGGTGACAGGCTTCTCCAGTCTGGCCTCTTCAGCAAGCCACCAAGTTCTAGCAACATCTTTCAACTGAATCTTGGCGACCTCAACTTGGTTCTCCTTTGGTACCCTGGCTGCATTCAGCAGATCTGTGGTATCCGTCAACCATTGTTCAGCATCCAATGGTTTCTCGTCTCCCGTGAAGATAGCTGGTTGCAGCCGTCTGAAGTCTGAAATGTTTCCCGGCCTCTGCTCTTTCGGTGCTGCCAATTCTTGCCTGAGGAATTCAGTCTGCTGCTGCTGGTTTTCCATCATGGTCTGAATGACCCTCAAAATATCCACATTCTCTCCCGTGGGTCCATTCGAAGCTTGCCCCGAGTGGTTTCTACCCGTCCTTCGCTCCATACCGAGTTGGGGAAAGATAACTGGAATTTGGAAACAAATGGAAGGAGTTTAGGATACAAGGGAAGGAATCAAGAAGGAATCAAGGAGGACTTAATAACTTTGTATATTGTAGTTGGCATTAGCAAATTACTAGAATTTGCTGCTTGATTGTACTTTAGGTTTGAGAGCCTAGGCTCTGATACCAACCTGTAACGCCCCGATTCCACGAATACAGGGACGTCACTGCGACGTATATACGTAGGTCAGATAATGCCCCACACGTATATACGCTAAGCAAAAAGTACAACAAGAAACAGAGTACACGACAAAGCGTGGTATCAATACATATGCCAACACAAGAAGTACACATACAAAGTTATCACAGGATATTAAAAGTATTACACATTACATGTGTATTACATCATAACCAAGTCCAAAAGAAATATATACAAATATGTATACAAAAAGCTCACAAGTAGAAAGAGGATCTCGTGAGTCAAAAGGTAAGTCTGGCACGAAGGGACTGGAACTAGTCCGCCTGCTCACTAAAGTAAGCTTGGTCCTCTGTGGATGGCTCCACTTCGTTCCAAGCTTCGGAATCTGAATGTGCAAATCCAAGGAGTCAAGACATATACAATAAACAAACTATAGCCAAGTGGCTAAGGGACATGAATAAGGAAAGATGAAACAGTTATAAGGAATATCAACTAACAAGTATGAAAAGCATGAGGAGATAAAATCCTAAATACAATAAATCTACAGTTGACGTCTTATTATTATTACTTGTCTTACTGTGATATCTAGCTATGTGACCCAGCGTCCCAGAGCACATAGATCCATATCCTAGTAAAGCAAGGTTGTTATTGGAAACAGCGGTTGTATCGACGAACTATGTTTACAGTGGACCCCGTACATGCCCGGGATAACGGTCCAGGATTGTTCCGTTGCTTGGTGACGGAAGCCAGCCGCTAGGCTAAACAGGAGGGACTTATGTATGCCCTTAACATGATGGTACCAGTAATAGAGGGAGCAAGCACTCCCCTCGGTCCCCTGGAGGCCCACAGGTCAGACCGGAACATGAGTTGCACAACATTCCTAAAAGCCACTGTAAACACGAACACATATCGATATCCGCATGTTTTCCCCCGACCCATATGTAAGTTGGTCCATTTTATACAAAAGTCAAGTGTATCATGCTTGGTTCAAGTGATGGCATGATAAGTGGTGATATTCACTATTTAACAAGTTATGGAATGATAATGTACAATAACAAGTCATGAAGTAATATGAGGTAAGATTCATCAAGTAACATGTCATGTAATACCAGTTATGAAGCATGAACAAAAATAATATGCCATACATGTATCAACAATAAGATCCAAATTCAGAACAGAATCAACTAAGTCAAACAGTCAGAATTAGTCGACTATGTGGAAGGATTAGTCGACTAATAGGGGTCTTAAGTCGACTAATGATCTGGGTGAGTCGACTAAAACTGGGTTCCAGAGAGTTGGAATTCTGTTTCAGGAAAGTTAGTCGACTAGGGTTGTAAGGGTAGTCGACTAACAGGGAACTACTAGTCGACTAATGGATACTTAAGTCGACTAAGTCTGTGATACAGAGAGTTGATGTCTTATTTCAGGAAAACAGGAGTCGACTAGGGAGAAATGGGTAGTCGACTAGGGGTCCTAAGTCGACTAATATTTTGGATGAGTCGACTGGAACCGAGAGTTGGGTTTTCTGGTTCAGGGAAAGATTAGTCGACTAGGTTAAAAATGTAGTCGACTAGGGGGGTCTAGTCGACTGGTAATATGGCTTAGTCGACTAAAACTGTGAAATCAGAAAAGGTTAAGTTTCAGCTAAGGTGGGTTAGTCGACTGGTCCCTAGGTTAAGTCGACTAATCGTGGGAAAAACAGTGACAGAACAGATTTTCTGGTAGTTGTTCTTGATGATCTAAAGATAGGATTTTTATGGCACAAGTGTGCATGATTTGTCAACACAAGTATACAAAGGAGTTCACAAGTCTTGGTGAGTAGATATACTCACTAGGAATGGTTTGATTGAAGCTTTACGAGTCCGGGAAGAGTGTGGTCGTCAAATGGCACCTATGAGATCCTTGGCGACGAAAAGAGCTACGATTCAAGCTCCAAATCAGTTGCTTGAGCTAGAGGTGAAGATCTTGTGGTGTTCTTGGAGTTAGGGTTTGAGATGGAGAAGGAAATGGTGAAGGCTAAACTCTTGGTGAAGTGAAGAAAAGAGTAAAAGAATGTAAAGGGAAACTTATATAGGATTTGATTTTTGTAAAGGAGATGCAATTAAAGAAATTGAGAGGGGTTTATTGCAAAATAGGGGAGGGGATGGGTGTCCCTCTCCTTGGCCACTTGGCCGGCCATGGGAGAGAGAGAGAGGGGCATTAAATGGGGGTTGGTGAGGTTATGTGGAGTTGGAATTTTGGAAGAGATTTGGATTTTTGGAAAAAAAAAATGGGAAAAGTTTGTGGTTGTGGAGAAAGAGGAATAAAGGAAAAGGAAAAATGGAAAGAAATTCATAAAGGAAGGTATTTACTCTAACTTGGAAATTGAAAATATTGAAAACATGGATTCCTAGGTTTAGGTCATGTATGCGGAAAACATTTCGGAAAATACCGAAATCGTCCGAAATTCAAGTATCTCGGAACGACTCGTAAATTTTACCAAAAATCAATAATAATATATGAAGACTAATAGTGAAATCCTTTTTAAGAAATACTTTATAGTTTTAAAACTAAAAATCCCGGAATCAGTTATCTACCGACTCCGTTGGAATTTTCATAAATTTATAAAATTCTCAGAAAAAGTATTTAAGTAGGGAATATGATTCTAAGAAATAAAGTCTAAAGGACCATCTAGAAATTCCTAACTGTTTGAGAATTAAAATTCCAGGGATCGATCAGCGACACTGGTCGACACCGGTTTTGAAGAAATTTATTTTAATTAAAGAAAAATCCAGAAAATCATATAAAATCTAATATATTGGAAAATGATATTTGAAATTGAAATCGGTCAAATACAGGAAGTAAATCGAAAAATACGATCGAAAAGCTGAATACGCAACTAAGGACGTATTCTGGAAACGGGGTATTACAAATGGTTTCCCCACTTTATGTTGTATTGGGTTTTGCCCTTAATTTTAGTTCATGCAAGTATGCAATATAGATAAGAATGAACACATAAAGCGAGTAAATCACCTGCGTGTTTGTCCTAACCATATGCAGTGCTATATATACACCTCCGTCAAGATCACAACAATATAAGAATAAAATACAGTATATTCGAATTAAAATCGATACGTGCCTACATGCAAATGTCTAAACCGTTTTAAAATATCCAATTACTATATTTTAGTTCATAAAATTATTACAGTGCATAGATAATATAAACAAAAAGTAGCAGCAGAATATAATAATATACAAGAATTTAGCCAACCACACAAAAGCAAGTGTGTACTTCTGCAATGCTAAAAATTTGACCTGCATACTAAAATTAAAGAAGAAAAATTAACAAAAATGTGAAATCAAATCGTTCCCATTCCCAACAATGGCGCCAAAATTTGATTGGGGGAAAACCACGCACAAAAAGTGTGTTTTGAAATTAGTTAAAAAGGCGTGCTTTGGCTTCCTCGATACTTCCGTTACAGTATAGAGGCTAAATGGGTCGAATCCACAGGGACGGGAAGCGATAGAAAGTTTACCGGAATATTCAAGTGTGTGTTAAAGTTTCTTCAACATTTTAAAGAATCAAAAGAAAAGAAAACAAAGAATGGAAAGAGAAGAATACGGTGAAACATAGAAGAAATGTTATTGTGATTTTTGTTTGTATATCAAAAATAATGTAAAAGGATAAAGAAAACCCATAGCTACTAACTACTAATGGCTCCACTAACTATACTAACCTCTTAGTGATAGTTGCCTCACTTGTATCATTGGCCATCACTAGTCCTTAGTTTAAGAGCGTTTTAAAGTATGACCCATATGTCAACTCATCACATCCAAACTCAACAAATAAGTGCAAGCAGCACTTAAACCATCAAAACTAAATAAGAGTAAGTATGGAATAAAGAATTTTAGTTTGTTAGAGAGTTAGAATGTTAGAGTGTTAGAATCCATCATCATGAGCCATCAATGGCTCTTATAAGAGCAAGGCCAAGAAAAGGCTATTAGATTCATGTGGATTATCAAGTAAGAGTTAGAAAATTAGTTGTTAGTAGTTAGTTGTCATGAAAGAAAATTAGCTAAACATGTAAAAGGAGTTAGAGAGAAGATAACAAAGAGAGGTAAAGTGATAACTTTTCATAGATTGTCACCTTCTATTACAAGCACTCTTGCTTTTTAACCATGTACCACTCTCTCTCCTATTACAAGATGTATAAGAAATGAAAAATACAAAAGAGAAAAAAGAAGAACAACTAACCTAAACTACCCTAAACTACAACATGGAGAAGAAAACTACCCTAACTCTCTGGATATCTTCTTCTGCAAATAATTATCACATATTTATCTGTATAGATATATCAGGCTGTAACCTAAGTTATAATATTATCAATTTATAATCGTCATTATTTAGTTAAGCTTAATATAATTAAGCTAACTATCAATTTATGTTCTTAACAATATCTTAATGGTTCATAATTCCTCATCGTCTCTTATTATTAATCTTTACATGAAGAACACGATTATTTATTAAATTGCCTGATATTACCCGGTATTACTTTTTGTTTCCCTTATTCATTTTATTTTCAATTACTATTTTCTATCGCTATCGATTTCAATTCTTTATTCATGATTACTTATAATTTAAGCTATCATCCCACAAGTTATCATATGGTAGCTAAACTCGTTGGTGACAACTAAGTTCATTAATCACTAAATTCGATCACACGGTCATTAGAGTTTAACGAGTCAGACCATTTATTATCGATATTTGATCTTACTTCTATCACATCACATTGTATTCATGAAATATACTCCATTCAATTAGAGATTTTAAAATTATTATAATCTTATTCAAAGATTTATTTTAATATCATTTATTTAGTTTAGTTCCGACATTAACTCCAGAGTTCTACTAATACTCGTCTCAACACTACCGGTTTCACAGTTCTCGATATCAGAGTCATTCCTCAAGTGATCTTTATCTTAGTTATGCACCATCTATTCCATATTAATTGACTAATATTGTCATCTGTTATCAAATTCATGTTCTATTTCCCATTTACTTTAATTATTAATGTTTTCTAACAATTTTCTCATTAACAACCATAATCTTTTTGATACGAATTACTAGTTTGCACAGCTAAAGTTTGGTATCACGTGAATTTATCTACAAATTGTTCTTTAACCACGATCTTTATTAACATGTAATCTCAACATACAAAATTATAAAATTTAACCGAAACCGGCAGAGGACTCTATTTATGATATTATATTTTCGTTCGTAAAATCACCATATTCCAAGTTAACCCTACTAACTATGATTTAATCCATTATCCTACAATAATTTTCTTATTCATTTTCATGCTTTTCAAGTTACTTACGTACCACTGATATTTATCAATTCAGTAACTGATTTCGATATTTGACCCATCAGTCCGTATTCAATTTACATCTCAACGTGTGTGTTTAGTATTCAACTATACATCCATACTTGTATATGATATTCATCCTTACTCATATATCAATAATCATATACACTGATTCACACATCCACACACACACACACACACACACACACACACACACATCTCAATTCATACTTAGTATTTGCACATGGCTTGCATACATCAATTCGTACATGAAATTCAGAGATGGTATTCATACCCCAATACTCATTCATAGTATTTTCCCATATTCATATATCCATACAGATGAAGTAGCCACGTCCACTTGAATATACGAAGTTCACATACACGGATACTAGCATGACGTTTGATTATCAAGCGGCTTATGTATTCATATTTAATTCCATAATTAGTCCACACACATGGGTACTAGCATAATGTATTCATATCAAATTTTATATTTGTTTTCATAAGTTTACACACATGACTATTAACATAATATTTGGTTAATAAGTAACTTATGTCTCCATTTTCAAATTTGGTAGAACATTCATATCAAAAAGGAATTTACTCACGTTAACAAGTTCATCATCCTTTAAACCGTTATCAATTTATACTAATTATTCATTAATTAGTCACATCTATAACAAATGATCACTCAAGGAGAGTTTTCGCTATTGGTTAATTACCACACATGAATAATCATCACTTTAAAGAGTTCATTTCACTTTCACATGAATTATTCATTAATTAACATTCATTCATCACTAATCATTACCAAATTTTATTTCATTACCAAATTTTATTTTCACTAAATTAGGAAATTTTAAATGAAAACTGAATAAGATCTCTACCCACCTTTTGGTCTCGTCGATTCTTTGAACACTCAATACCATATACCAAATACTGAGATGCAAAGTTCTCATCCCCATGAATCCAACGACTCTAAATTCATGCTAATCGGAGTCTCAATGGCTGAGATATCGCCGAATACCCTTAAGATGCGAAACAAGGTTAGATATGAATAGCAGAAAGTATTGAGGGGGGCTATTTATAATTTTTCAAGGATCCCAAAATAAATATTTGAATCATTAGGGTCTTAAATAAAAATTTACTTTTAATAAATTTGAAATTGTCGGGTTGGATATTAATGGGTCGGGTCAGGTTTGAACCCATACTCAAAAACTGACTTTCTTTCTTCTTCATCCTCTTCAATAGCAGCAACACTTGCTGATGTTCTTGCCATGAACCACCGACTCTTCGCCACAGCCGGAGGAGCCTTGCCACCACCGGAGCTTCGTCGACCATTAACACAAAAGAGAGAGAGAGAGAGAGACAGCTTGAGGGGAGAGAGGTGAGAGAGAGAGAGCTTGAGGGGAGAGAGGTAGAGAGAGGAGGTGCTGCCTTTCTCCCCTCGACCTCTACCTGTGCCAGACTGGCACCACCCGGCCTGGTCGGCCTTTGCCCTGCACCGTCGCACCCTGGACACCCCTGCCTGGCCGTCAGCCATGGAGAAAGAGAGAGAAAGGGAGGAAGAGAGAAGGGGGGAGAGAGAGTGTGATGAAAGAGAGAGTGAGAAAGAGAAAAAAAAATCTATTCTCTTCCTTTTTTATAATCCCACCAGCCATCAGCCCTCTCTCACCTATTCCCCACATTTTCACCCATCCTTCACTATTTAATTATTTTATATTTTCTTCTCCTTATCCTTTTTCTTTTCTCTAATTACATGAATATATGTATCTATATACATATCTATATAATTAGACTGTCAAATCAATGCTTGGTATGTATATACTTAGTATTTCATGTCATAAATACATTAATATATATTCACATATTTTCCATACTTTGTTAAAAATAATTTAAATAAGAATACCTGATAATATACCGATTATCGATTCTTAATATCGATAAAATCTAAAATTCAGAATATAAAGAATAAATCTAATATGTAAATTATTTGAGTGTTACACATACATTTATATCTGTGTACAATCAGATATATAGATATCAGTATTTCTCATACCACTAGATCTTATATAATTTATCAAAATTCCATTCCACTCTGGATTTCTCCAAATAATTTATCGAAACTTATTTAACACAAAAATAATTAATTTAATTATCACATAAATTTTTGAAAAAATCTCTTTAATACAATATTAAAAATATTAATCCTGTATTTAATAATCCCAGTGTTACAACTCTACTCCCCTTAGAAAAAATTTCATTCTCGAAACTTGGCATATCTAGTACTAGAATAGGGCAATATCTTTAAATTCCTTCTTTATATCATAGAACCTTTCTTCTAAATAGAACAATTTGTTTAGTTGTCCTTATTTACCTAATGTACATATTTCACTTATCTCTATACTTATAATTTAATATTGAATTTTTGTTTTATATACACAACACATAACATACATATATATCATATTATCACATTCGTACAGTATACATCATACATATATTTTATATCATTACATTCATCCATCACACTTGCTGATATGATGTATGATGATGGGTATCGCCACGTGTGATACATGTATGTGAAGATGTATGATATATATCATGATTATTAAATGCAGGATTAATATTTTAATATTGTATTAAGCATGGAACGAGTAGGAGAAGTGGCCTATAGATTACGTTACCACCGTCCCTGAAAGGAGTCTATAATGTGTTCCACGTGTCTCAACTCAGAAGGTATATCAGAGATAAGTGTCACGTACTGGACCATTCACAGTTGGAGCTGCAACTGGATTTATCATATACAGAATAGTTGATGGCTATATTGGATGGAAGTGTAAAGATTCTGAAAAATAAAGCCATTTCATTAGTATTGGTATCTTGGAATATGCATGCTCCAGGGGCAGCAACTTGAGAGCAGAAAGATGTTATTCGTAAGTGCTATCTTCAACTTTTCATGACATGAGTTGGTAATTTCCATATTCTCTCATCCCTGACTTGTCCTAATCCTTTCAATGTGTATCTCCTTCTTATCGAAATTTTGAGGGCGATTTTTTTGTAATAAGGGTAGAATGTAACACTCCTTTCTAAGAATACGTACCCTAATACATGTCTTGATTTTTTGCACGTAGTTTTATCATTTCATGTATTTATTGGTTGGTATTTGACCTGAATTTCGTAGATTGGACCCAACCCTAGATATAGAATTGGCCCATAATTTTTTTTACTACTTTTCTTTCTCTTTTCCTTTTTCTTTCTCCCCTTTTCTTTTCCTTTCTTTTTCTTCCTTTTCTTTACTTTTTTTTCCTTTCTTTACTTTTTTTCCTTCCTTTCTTTTTTCTTTTTCTTTTCTTTTCTTTTCCCTACTCTTCTACACTTTTCTTCTCTTTATTTTTGTTTTCTTTTCTTTTCATCTCTTTTCTTCTTACTTCACATTTCTTCTCTATACTTCTTCTTTCTTTCCTCTCTCTCACTGCCAACCCGACCTCCTCCTTCTCTCTCTAAATTTTCTCTTACCTCTCTCTAACTCTCCTTTCTCTCTCTAGACTTCTCCTTCTCCTCCCCCTCCTCCACCTAGGATGCCACCTCCTCTCTCCTTCTCCACTACCACACTACCATCCACTACCTACATCACCACCACCCCTACCATCTTTGCCACCCATTCCACTACCACCACCTTCTACCCTTTCTCTAACACCACCACATCACCAAACACCAACACCATCATTATATTCACCATCCCCACCACTTTCTCCCTCTTCCTTCTCCCCGACCTTCTCCCATAGCCGTCACCACCACCAGCCTCACATCCCTTGCGCCACCTCCCACTCTCTCCTCTCCCTTTTCTTTTCTCTCTCTTATTTCTCCCTCTCTCTCCATTTCACTTTCTCTTTACCTCTCTCTCTCTTCTCTTTCATCCCAAGCCGCACCACTTTCTCTCTCTTCTCTCTCTAAAATCCACTCTCTTTCTCTCTATATTCTCTCTCATCTCCACATTTCTCCCTCTACATGCGCGTGCTTGAGTGCTAACGTCTTTGACGGGCGAGTACTTTACTTGTGTGCGCGAGTACCGACCTTTAGTTGTTGCGAGTATTTAGTTGGGATATAAATAAATAATAGTATCTGTGTTTTGAGCATTAGTCATAAAATTATAGCAATGCTGTAAATGTGTCGGCGATATATTGTATTTTTGTGGTGAATGTTTGTAATTATGTAGGCGATACTTATATATGTGCATGTGTTTATGTAATGCTTGTGCAGGTACCTTCACTTCTCTATAGCCTTTCGGCAATACTCCAGCTTTTGGGCTCAGCCTTCAGGCTACAGTACAGTCTTCGAATTTAAATCCTCTAGGTTCATCATGCTCCGCCTGGTAGGCAAGCTTAGCGCTAACTCTTTACTGCTAGACTCACTCGAGCATAGCTTCGCCGTGTGCGTTAGCATAGCGTTCATACACTCGCTTCGTCACGTTTGTCTAGCTACGTCGTGAGCGTGGTTTCACTGTAGGCGTTATCATAGCATTCATATGCTTGCTTCGTCGCGTGTATTGGCCTCGCCGAACACGTTAGTGACTATCAATGCTCGCTAAGTTTACTCCAGCTTGTTTAGCTCCTCTTGGCTATTTTATAGTTGTTATTATTAATATTATAATAGTTGTGAAGAGTCTGAAATATTATTTTTCTGAATCATGTTGCATGACCTGCATAGTATCTGACCCACGATATTATGATCTTGACTTTAATTGTACCGTTATACTTCACCCGGTAAAATAACACATGACCCAATACTGTGACATCTGACTAGTAATTGCCTGATTCATGACTGTCATGTTTACAGCGATTCGACATTATTATTATATAATCAGAAATATGGTACTCCTGTACTCTTGTATTCCTGTATCAAATATATTCTTGTTAATGTAATTCTGTTAATTCCCGTAAACCGATCATCATGAATATAAACTGAAAAATTGTAATAACTGAACAACTTACACTGGGCTAGGAAAAACTGATGGAATGAATATGTGTACATGTTTCTACTAGCAAAATATTGTGCAACTGAAACTTCGGTTCAACCTGAGGGAACCAGGTGTTCCGGTGGGATGTACTGGTACTTTTGCTCCTGAATTTTATTCCTATTTCACATACAAATAAAACCCTTATGACTTTGCAGTCGATTCCGGTTCCAGTAACTGATGCTTCTGAGGCCATTGTCCTGGGTATGCACGTGGCCCACTATAAATATGATTCATTGATCCACCATTAGTTTCCAATAACGAACCTCGCCTTACTCATATGTGGATGTATGTGTGCTAGGATGCTAGGACACATATTGAAACATACGGGTTGGACGAGTCTTAAAAATAATAATAATAACATAACAACCTGACTGCAACTATCGGTCTTTAAGCTCCATAATACACCGTTGTTGTGATTATACATGACATCTTTCCTGTATTACTTGTCTACTTTAGTTTCTTTTGAATTGTATATGTATGCCTGAATCACGTCACTATATTTCTGTACATGTGTGCTTGACTGTGCATGATACTTGGCTTCAGTTTACATACTCGTTGGGTTGCTTTTCTGACAACCATTAGACATGCGTGCTCAGATCCCTAGATTTGGAGCGAGACCCCTTCTTCTGAAGATTAGGCCTTCTTGGAGGAGCAAGCGACTCTCCAGTATATCTTTCCCCAATCTGCCAACTTTTGACCGACTCGCGAGATCCTTTTTTGCAGTTCATGAGCATCTTTTCAGTCTTTTGTCCCACTTTGTAAATTCATACTTTTGTATTACCTGGCGATGTAATATGCTTGTAATATTATGTTGCACTCTGTATAGTAACTATATACTTGTATTGTATTGTTAGAATATATATTACCACACGCTTCCATACTCTGACTCTTATACTGTGCTGATGCTTAGCATGTATGTGTCAGAGTATTTTGTTCTGCATATATACGTTGCAGTAAAGTCTCCGTATCTGATAGAACGGAGCGTTACATCAACTATTCATAAAAGCCCTTCCATGATATGAGATTATTATTTCAAATAATATTTACATTTATTCAATTCTGAAATCTAATTACTTCTCTTTTAGGCTTTAACTGAGTTAGGTTGAATCACCTATTTATTCAAGCCTGTAGTCTCTTAGCCCCGAGAACATAAAAATAGTTTTGAAATAATTTTACTTATAAAACAATTTTATAATAGAATAAGATTTGAAAAAACATTTTCAAGCCACTCGTTAACGAGATTTTAAATAACTTCACTTGCTAAAGCAGTGAATTAATACTCATCGATTTGAGCATGTCAGACTACATCTAGGTATTCATTGCTTTCCTATATGCACTCCAGTACTCCAACATTTCAGGTTTCTTAATCTCGGTAAAGAAGGAGATTTACCATCACATCAAAGAATATTAAGTTAAAAATAGAAAAATCATTAGGTGAAAGGGGTTATGTATCAGTTTGAATTCTCTATCTTCTAAGTGACTAGTCTTAGAAAACTCAAATACGATCTTACACTACACATATCTTTATAGGCGCTCAAGACGTACACTTGAGGATCGCTATCCTAATCACTGAAATTCATCATTACATCTTACAACTCAGTGTCACGCATGATAACCATTGTAATATAGTATTCCAAACTAGATACAAGTTAAATACTATTTTAAGAAATCACTAAATTAGATCATGCCTACTGCATGTGATCCAATCAAATACATGATCTGACAATTAAAATCTCCAAGTACTATTATCACATTTATAATTATACCCAATTAAATATGTTCAATGAGAAAATCACTTTAATATTAAACTAATATTACTACATATGCATTGAGATGTGTAAGGGTACTCAACGTAGTTCTAATAGTAAGGAAGGTGCACATGCATGAAAGCTCCGAGCTAGCAGTTTCTTGGAGACTAGATCATATGAATTTTAGTGGTGCACATTAGGTTTTTCTCTCTTCCCTTTAGTACTACGGAGGCCCTGTGTATTTTCTAAATAAAAAAAAAAGAAAAGAAAAAAAATTGTGTAAATGTAAGAGAATCACGTAATTACAAGGTAAACCTTTGACGGGCTTTGTGCAATTTGTCCTCGATCAAAGTCGTCATCTATTGTAATATTAAAATTGTACCAGCAGTTACGTGCCAAAACCACTTGTCAGAAACTTAGGACAGAAAAGCAACAACTGATAATTGCAGTTTTAATCACCATCTTCCCTTTGGTCAAATATCGGTCAAACGCATTCCATACTCTAAAGTCCAACTGTCCAAGCCCGTTACAGCGAAGACGTGTCTCCTCCAAAACGCTACGTGTCAGAATTCTACAGTCCCCGCAAATCCATCGTCCACGTTCATGCACACGTGTCAGATCCCAGCGTTTATCCCCCCTCTCTCTCCTCGCATATATCTCTCCGGTCTCTCGTCTCTCTCAGCAATCAATCATCTCAACAACAACAGCAATGGAGATCCATCGTCAACAAGAACACCCACACGGTAAGAGAAGACCCCTTCCTTTAGATTTTGCTTCAGCAGTTAGTTTTTCACTTCACAATAATATATGGCTCATCTTGTTCTGCGTACGCGCAGGTGATGAAGGGGGAGAACACCACGAGAAGAAGCCAGTGCTGAAGAAGGTGAAGGACAAGGTGAAGAAGATCAAGGAAACCATCAGTAAGAAGAGGCACGGTCACGGCGACAATGAACACGACCACGACAACGACTTCAGCGAAGAAGAAGAGGGGTACGAGGAGGACGAGGAGGAGAGGGAGGTGGAACCTGAAGTCCACAGTGCACCCAGTACGTTCTTGCTTCTTATTCTTGAATTAACTAGTTTGAGGGAAGTTTCGGACTCTATTGTGGATGTTATGATGATTTTGTTTGGTATACTACGATTATTGCAGTACTGTATGAGAGCACGGCGAGTAGAAATTTAGTTAGCCGTCGAGATGAGAATCTCGGGCCAGGGAAGGTTAGTTTGGGAGAGGCCATGGAGATGCCCGTGGAGGAGGATCCCGCGGTGGCCAAGAAGAGTGACAAGAGTCAACTCTTGTATCCTGCAGCAAGTAATTTGATTCCAAGTCATCAATTATTTTTCCTCATGTTTTATATAAATGTGCCGATAAAAAAAATTGGGAAGAATTTATTTTTAAAAAAACTAATTAACAAAGGATTTATTAACATTTTGCAGTCACGTAAATTAAGTTCATGTAGTAAGTTTGCTGTAAGTGATATAGGTCTTAAGTCCTTGGCATCAGTACCCACTGTTGACACCAAAGTAATTCATCCTCAATCCTTGAATGGATTATTCGCAGTATTTCCTTTGATTTATGCAATAAACATCCCAAACACTTTAAATATGAATTTAATCAACCACAATTTGTATTAAAACAAATAATATGATTTGCACCCTTCAACGCAGTACATGCACCTTCCAATTTAACACATTTAGATTTAAATAACTAATAGTGGTAATATAGTAATTAAAAAAAAGTTCGTTTTTTTATGGAGATGGAAGGTTTTAAGATGGACATGACACAATTTAACTTCAAATTGAAAAATCCTAAGGGTTCACCTGACTATTAGAATGAGTTATTTACATTTAGGCTTATGCATGTTGTTTCCTATTATATTTTTATACTTCCTGTTTTAGGCTATTTTCCATCTGCATCATGCAGAAGAATATATCTTTAGATTTTAGGGTAAAAATGCTTATGTAAACTTTTCTTCTATCAGATGAGTGAAAAAAAATTACATTCTTTTGTCTAATTATTTCAGCATAAATCACTTGTGCATTATCGCAAATTGCAGCAATTTCTACCAAATCTATTAGAAATTTTAGCAAATTTTACCAAATCTAAGATGTTGCACAAATCTTAAATAGTAGAAGAGTCATTTTGACTAAATTCAATCAATAAAACAGAGGGATTGGTTGTCAAATCTTTCTTTTACTTTTTACTAAATCCATAGGTTTTCTATTGGTTTTCAATAAAGTATGGTTGTTTTTAGAAAATTACGATAGTACAAGGAAATTTCCTACAATTTACTCAATAAGATTAAAAAAACAAAAAAAAAGAAAGAGGTGCCTCTTACATCAAAGTGATCTTAAGTAATTTTAAAAAAAAAAATTACAATTGTACTAGTACTAGTTTTTTGTATCCCATGACCAAATATTTTTGAGGCCCATCCTCCTAAGTTGCTATCAATACCTACGGGTCTGTTTGGTTGTCGTAACTGGCCGTAATTCGTAGTTGTAATTGGTAAAGTCTTTTACAATTGTAAATGAGTTACATGTATGTAAATTTTACGGTGTTTGGTTGGTAATATAAAATTGTAAAGTGAAAAAGTGTATTGTACTTTACGGTGTTTGGTTGTCGTAATGTATAAGTCGTAAGTGAAAAAGTTGACCACAAAATTAACTATTTGGTTATTTTAAAAGTTTTAATACTGCAAATAAATATTAAAAAAAGTTAAATATTAATTTTTTTAATATTAATATAAAAAATATTGCAAATTTGTATGACCACAAAATTAACTGTAACTGGGCTGCAAGTGAGTGGTAACTGGGTTGCAAGTGAGTGTTAGTTAAGGTACGTAAGTCTTTTACGAATTACGGTCCAAACAAACGTCGTAGTTGTAACTGGGTAGTAAGTCATTTACGAATTACGGAGTTTTACGCGAAACAAACGGGCCCGTAGTCTTTGTTTTTTGAAAAATGCTAGCATGTCAGTACTAAGGTAATGCAGCATTTCTAGTGTAACTAGCATTACTCTGGTTCTAGTAGTCCCTACATTTCAAGCTTCTATCACGAAATCGCTAGAAGTATGTATATTGGCCTTTCTGTTTGCAAATTTTCGTTTATTCTCTGTTATGCGCTTCGATTCTTTGTTTTTTCTTTTACGAAGCACTCATTTGCCTTGGTTGTAATTTTGAGATGATTTTTGTTATCAGAGACTACAGCCGAAGAGAGGCAACATTTAGTTAGGGACAAGGATCAAAATCTAGACCCAGAGAAGGTCAGCATGAGGGCAGTAGCTGGGAGCCTCGAGGAGGATCCTGCTGCTCCCAAGAGGAGAACTGGAACATCAGCAGCTGCAACTGAACATGGTCATCCATCCTATTCTCCTGTTAAAGGTTGGCTCGTCACGCATATTTTTTCCCTTCTTTTTCTACCAGCATTGGTACGTTTGGCGCGCTCAGCCCTCTCAATTTATTGATTTTGTGAAATTACTAAGTGGAGTTGTCCAAATCCTTATATATCCAAAACAATCCCCTCTCGAACAATGCACACCACTCTCAAATTTTTCAGAGCCCAACTAGCTTTACAGGCGCCCACTGCTCCTTTTTGCGTCATTAGAGTGATAAGGCTTATTGCGCTTTTTGTGCCATTGGGGGATCTTACATCGTCGAACATCTCTGATACCAATTGAAGGACTTGGAGCGTCACCCAAAATACTAGCCTTCTAGGTTGAATTTTCCAAATCTTTATATATTCAAAACCATTCCCAAGTCTAGCTGATGTGAAGTCTAGGTGATGTGAGATTTTTTGTTCGACCCAAATCCAAACATTAACAAATAAATATTCATCTCGCAATTGGAGTGAATTTCAATTGAACATATTTTGATAGACTAGACATCTACCATTTTCTCAAAAAAACTCGGGTAATTAATAAGTTTATTCTAAGGAATTTAAGCTCCCACACCTAAGGCGAAAAAAAATTTAAATTCCCTCAAAAAAAAAAAAGAAAAAAGAATTGAACTAACTTAGAATTGACATCTCCTTCAGGTGGAGACGAGGTCGGTGAATCCCCACTCCTCAGCTCTTTCCAAGCAATGGCGGTCTCAGACAAACCTAAAGGCCAGCAAGACATACTAGCAACACCACCCGCTGGAACCCGCGACCATTTCTCACGAGAGAAACTTCAGCAAGAGAATGCCGAAGAACAAACTGAAGAACAGGAAAGCTCAAGCTACACTGACAAAATATCCTCTACCGCAGTCGCAGCAAAAGATGCTGCAGTCTCTGCTGCAGTTGGGTCAACCGAATACGGCAAGAAGATCGCTTCTACCGTCTATGACAAGGTCTCTGGAGCTGGAACGGCTATAATGGGGAAGGGGACCACTGAGTCGCGACAAGATGTAACGGAGCCCGGGCAGCCCTCGGACAAGGGGTGTCAGCGAAGGAGTACATTGTAGGGAAACTCAGGCCGGGCGATGGGGATAGAGCATTGTCCGAGGTTATCTCGGATGCAATCCACAGCAAGAAGCAAGAAGTGACGGGGACGCCAGAGACGAAGGGATTGCCGAGCGAGGGGAAGGGGATGGTAGATAAGATCAAAGGGGCTGTTACCTCTTGGATAGGAGCTGGTACCGTTGGAGGTCCCCGGGCTTCACCCACGTCCACTAATTTAGACACTGAAGGTTAGTTCTTCTTGTTAGCTCTCAAATCTTCTGGGCAACCTGATTAGGACAGAAAGAGAATATTGGGCTGGGACTAACTCGCTCTCTTTTGGCAGAGAAAGAAGCAGTCACTGGACAAACAGGAAGCTAGAAGTGGGAAGAGAAGATGGAGTGAAACATCGAAATGTTGTTTTCATAAAGATGTTTTCATTGTTTTGTTGCTTTGTATGTGTAGTTGTAGCTTTGCATTTGTGAATAAGACGACTATGAGTTTAACCAACCGTGGAGTTTATGGTGTGTTTCTGTGTAATGCTGCTTAATGTTGAGTATAATATTTTGTGATGTTTGATTTGATATTGATGGGGTTCCCTAATGTTGGCTTATAAGCCGGGCTGTGATAAGTAGTTCCATTGAGAAATGACAAATTTGAACATAATAAAATGTTGGCTTATATGCCGTCTGTGATAAGTATTTCCAATGAGAAATGACAAATTTGAACATAATAATACTCAAAAATCTTCGGCAATAAGAGGATGTATGTTCACTGGTTTCTTTGAAAGTTAAACTTCGCTAGACAGTCATCTGTGACATAATTTTTCCCTCAGTCTGAATCATTCCTCAAAATTTGTTGCTGTTTGCATGTCAATGGCTTCCTCCTCCGGTTTTCGAGGCTTCATATGCTCTGCTATTTCTCTATTGCTCTACCTGCACGATGCTCTTGGCGGTGTACGACAAAGTACATATTGCAGTTTTTCATTGCTCGTGTTAATTTCAGTAGCGTTTTACACACCCACAAGGAGTTAGATCTAAAATTGCCGCAACCATGCAGATGCAGTCGCAAGTGTAGGTTTGGACACCAACACCTGCGTGGCCACAATATCGTCTTCTGGCGATCGCTACCCTGGGGACAACCAACTTAAGATTTTAGGCCGAGCTTCTGATAAGTGCATGAAAGCCTGTGGTCTTAGTCAAAACATTGAAGGTAGTGTTTCTTCAGTTACTCTCTTGGATGGGCACTTAATTGGGGAGCTATGTCATCCCCAGTGCTACGATAGCTGCCCCGATATATTTCATGTCTGCATGAAATTTGCGCTTGCTGAAGGTATACATATATACTGATTGATAAGTTTATATTCTATATTGCCATTCACGTTTACTTGTGTTTTGTTGGGACTATTCTCTCAGGTTTATGTGCGGATGATAGCCTCAGCAGAGCAGTAGCCCCTGCACCTGTGTCTCAGACGGCCATGACACCTCTTTAATATTATGTTAATACCTTGTTATTAGTTTGGTATTAAGACTGTCTAGAGATTGCAAGATAGATGTTGCTCGATTTTTTTCATCTTTTTCTTTTGTATCACTGGAGTTGAATTTGGGATCTCGAGACAACCTACATCAAATCATCTTATTATTGAGCCAAGGGTAGATGAATTCTAGATATATGTATGTAATATTGTGCTTAAAGACATGTATTGATATTCTTTCATGTTTATCCTTTAGAGTTTACATAAAGCACTTTTTCTTACTACCAAAATAGTATACCGTTGGATCTTAGATTTTTTTACCAACTTGACTATCTCCTTTTAGTGTGGGGGTGCCGCGAACTACTAAGCAAATCCAGTGTGGCATTCTCTCCCAATGTGGAAATTAATGTGGAAATGGGAAAAAATGTTGAATATTGGTAAGACTGGTGGATTGGAGTCGAGCGTTATCTATGATTTTTGCTTCTCCATATGAGATTTTTACTGACTAGGTGGTTTTTGTTTGCCCGCAGAAGTACAACGGAGTTTGGCGCCTGTGCTTCACCATTTGTTTTACGACAACTTTTCAGTAACTCTCTTTTCTGTAGAGCCACTCTATAATACATGAGTTGGATGCCATAACCAAGACCTCTCATCAGCTAGTGTCGCGCCTCGCTTCCCAAAATACATGGAAACGGAGTCGCGACGAGAGTCGATGACTATATACACAAGGAGAATACCACAGGTATACACGCTAAGCCTAAGTAACCCAAATAAGGTATAAAAATCTACTACAATAAATCAATATCACTGCAATATGACATATAAATATCTAACAAAATGATAGCAGAGGAATGAAAGAATAGAATAAAAGTCCAGTGTGGAAAATCAAAAGGAACGACATGAATAAAAGAGAGTAACAATATACCGAGAAGGGATGACCAAGTAAGGGAATTCCGGCTCCACGTAAGGTAGGTGATCCTCTCCAAATACATGATCAGTAAGATAAACATGCAAAGACCTGGATGTGCAAATCCAGGGAGTCAGGCCTCCCAGTGAGTGTGTAAGAATAAAGGGGAATGTGCACGTGCGTACAACATGTGAGCATATTGTAGGTCACCTAGAGGGGGGGTGAATAGGTGACTAACTAATCTAATGATGAATAATTCGGAATTAAAAATTATTAAAGCAAACTAAAAACTATTATGCTAAACACACCAAGTATAATACAAGAGTGTAGCCGAGTTTCCAGTGAAGGGCTCTGGACTATCTCCTCAAGATTCCTCTAGATAAGAGTTGAGGTGCCGCTATGACTCTCTTGGTTGAATACAAGTGTGAGCAAACAATCCCAAGCATATATCAATAGAGCACAAATATATCAAGCATATAAAAGAGACAAATAATATAAGTATGCAAGATATAAACATAAGTGAGAGATAGAGAGAGAGAGCAGTCGCAAACACGGGAGATTTGTTTCGAGGTTCGAGCACCCTTGCTCTACATCCGGCCTTCAACACTATGAAGGATTTTCACTAGAATCGATCCCACCGGATCACTCGGTGCCGCAACACCTACAAGGAGTTCACATTAGAACTCTTGGACTCACTAGCCCCCTCACTTGTTCCCGTAAGAATAACACACGCAAGCACACTAGCTTGCCGAGGCCGCACCTCTACACCAAGCTCCTACAAGAACTCGAAACAACACGAACCCGCAAGTTCGCCTCCTCAATACAAAGTAGAACATTTTGGTGATCTCAACACTTTGATCACCTAAAACTCTCTCACAACAAAGATCCCTATAGTATTGATGTAGCAATGGATAGCTCAAGTATGTGTGAGAAAAACTTGGATAGAATTTATGGTGAAAAACTCAAGAAAACTCTTTTGAAAACACTCTTGATAAACTCTTCTTTTGATATGGAAGTTTTAACTCTTAAACAAGTGGAGATAAACACTTAGAAAGGTAGAAAAAACTAGCTTGAAAACCCACTTAAAATCTTGTGGAAAACAGTCCAAGAGAACCCCAACTTATAGGCTCCCAAAATATGGCCGTTTGAGGCCAACTCAGCAGGAAATCCTGTTGTAGGTCGACCGCCCGGTCGACCGGCCAACTGTCGGATTTCTGACCGTTGTGCCACCGGTCGATCACCCGGTCGACCGAGGCCTAGAAACAGAGAGCAGATGCTCTCTGCCGGTCGACCGCCCGGTCGACCGGGGCCAAATCCAGATAGCAGAGCTCTCTGGCGATCGACCGAGTCGGTCGACCGGCCCTCCAGCCAAACTGGTTGTGCACGTTTGTGCACATCGGTCGACCAACTTCTGTCTCGGTCGACCGGCAGAAGGCCTGTTCACATCTTTTAGGGATTTAAAACTTGGTCTTTTTATCGTAAATAAAATCCCATAAATTCTCATAAATTCTACAAAAATAAGTTTAATAATATACTTTGATATTCAAACATGTTTGATTAAAAATCAAAACATATTACAAACATTTTGATCTATTTTTTTATTATAGAAATTTTGACTTAAACAATAATCTGTAATTTTTCAAAAATAATCTCAGAATTGAAAACCGATTTTTTCAAAACTTCTCCAAATACAAAAATAAAATATTCTAAACACTTTTGAAGCTTAGTGTGTATGGATATGATCCACTACACATATGAGATGAAATATCTATATTTAAAATAGTTCTAATAAAACACATGTATATTTTGAAGCTCAAAAACCAAAATGGTATTTTCTAAAACACATATAATTTTGTGTGTGTGTGTGTGTATGAGTACTTGAGCAATCCACCAACTAATCTATCCTTTATATTTTATCTAAAAATAAAATCTTGACACTTACAAAAACTCGACACAAGTCTTTTGAAAATCTTTTCTTGAAAATCTTCTTCTCCTTCTTGACTTGGTCCAAACCTTTATCCAATGAGCTAGACTTCTCTTGAGTACTTAATACAATCTTGATGCGCGAGCTCTTGAATCAATATGTGCTAGCTCCAAAATTTGACTTTAAATCCTTTGTTGAAGCTAAAAACCAACTAAGATCTTGATTAAATATCTGAGACTAATTGAACATAAGATCATTAGTACTATAACTACATTAGTTAATCATCATCAAAACTAGAGCGATAGGCCTTCGGGCCAACAATCTCCCCCTTTTTGATGATGACAAAACTCAAGGAGTTATATATGAATGGATTAAAGTTAAACTTCACAGAAGCTCCCCCTAAACTCATGCATAACAATAAACAAATAGATATTCAATGAAGTGCATAAACTAAACAAAAAATGTATGCATAAACAAGGAGATAAATATGCATCAACTCACCAAATTCTTCTCCCCTTTTTGCATAAACTAAACATATATGCATAAACAAAACTCTTAAAATCCTTCTCCCCATTTTTGTATAAAATAAGGAAATGGAATAAACATGCATATATAAACTCATTAAATACTTCTCCCTTTTTTGTCAATTCATCAACAAAGGGGTGAAAACAAATCAAACAATAAAGATATATGCGATATACATTCATGAAGAAGAGAGACGTGAAGTTAGCTCCCCCTGCATATATGCATTACATAAAGAAGGGATGATAAGACCCTAACTCACATAAAACATAATATACAATGCATAAGCGGAGATGTTAAGCTCCCCCTACACATGTTACCACATAAAGAAGAGATGTCAAGCTCCTCAATATAAGATACACCCAACATGAATCTATATATGGAAGAGATGTTAAGCTCCCCTTGCATATAGGCAATTCATATCAAAAATTTTAAAATCATTTTTAAGACAAATTTTGAAATCTCTTAAGTCAACAAAATAAATTTTGAGATACCACTTGTAAATAAACAAAACTTTTAAGATATCACTTGTAGATACCACTAGAATTATCTTGTAAATTATCACTTGTAGGTAAACAAAAAAATTTTGAAATACCAAAAGAGAACAATGCATAAGCTTATAAAGATACCAATTTACATATAAATTTAAGTCAATCTTAGCATAAACATAATTTGTGCTTTAAACATGTAAGGATATTGTAAATTAAGCACAATCAAAACATATATATGTATGAAAATGAAAATACTAATAGAAATTGATACTGATTGAAATTTAAAACATACATAAATAAGAAACAAATATGAGTATAAAAATATAAGATTCCATGAAGATCATGTGTATATCTCATAACTACCACCCTATTCATGCACATATTTAAAGATTTTCAATTTAGAGCATATAAGGCATGGTCGCCCATCCAACCGCCCTTAGGTTGGTAGAGGTTTTCAAAAAATAAGAGTTTGAAAATATTTTAGCATAGTTTGAAAACTCAACCAACTAATTTAAAGTAATTTTTGAAAAATTAGTTAAAGATCCTTCAAAAAATGAAAGCAAATCATATATCCCATGAAGCATGCTAAAAACACAAGAGTTGACACTCAAATCTATAAAGCTCAAAAATTCTCATGAAAATAATGTCATGAGTAAATAAATGAAGTGTGAGTGCACAAGAATCATGTGAATAGTATTTTCATGAAAATGATCAATAAGGCTCAAAATAAACATGAATTTCTTTTATCAAAAACATGAAATCATAAAAATTTATTTTTCATTAAAAAACATACTTCAAGGTATATGTATGTTCTATCAAAACTAATAATATACATACATATCCCAAATACAAACGAGTCCATAATGTAATTTGCATAAAGGCAAGTGACTCAAGGGTATTCATGTATATTTATTAGTTTTAGATAAAACTAACAAATACATGAAGCAAAACACATTCAAAAATAGGGAAAACATGTATAAGTGTAAGAATCATCAAAACTAGGCTATACATATACATGTAATGAGTACAAATAAGTAATGAAGTACAAACATATAAGAATCAATTGTTGCTCTCTACTTGTACAAGTATATGCACAAGTTTTAATAAAAAGTTCATCTAAACAAGTATTTACCACATGAAGTATAAAACCAAAATATGCTAAAAATATTATCCATGTAAAAGTATGTAAACTAAATGGTAGTTTAGAGATAGTTACCAAACCATATGCACTATTCTCTAAGCCTCCAAAACATGGTGGTCCTCCCACCAAACTTTCTTGATAGCGGTGCATCAATTTTGTATGTCCATTTAACTCATGCATCCACCACCAATGCACCAAACCTCTCACGTCATGTGAGAGCCCACACCTACATCAAAAACAAGCGGTGGGAATTTTGGTACCCATTTCTTCTTGGGTTCACGGGGGTTAGCATTATGAGGAATCCAAACATTTTTATTTACAAAATTTGTATGATTTAATCTATTAAAGTAAAATCTTGCAAGATGGCCTTTTTGGTCACAATGTGTACATTTGTACACTCTAACATGCACATGAGAATGAGTGTGATCATGATATGCAAAGTGGGCATATGTATTCTGTGGGTGTTGTGCATGATATGTGGAGCTTGTTTCTTTTAAAACAAGATTTCTAATTTAGAATGGTTAAATGCACAATTGCTCAAAGTTGAGCTCAAAAAATTTATTCTATTTTTCAAAAATTGAATCTCATTTTTATCAATGGTGGTATGAAGAGCATGGGAAGAATGAGAATCAACAACCTTTTTCTTTTTAGAAATATTTTCCTTTTCTTTTGAAACAATTTTTCTTTTCAAAGAGTTGTTTCCTTCCAAAGCAATTTCTTTTTATTTTTTTTACCAAATTAATTTTATTTTTCATGGAATTATTTCCTTCAGAAAGATCATTTAATTTTGAAGATAAGGAAACATTCTCCTTTTTCAAAAATTCATTTTCTTTTGAAATGTTTTCAAATTTATTTTGAAAAAGAATCTTTTTCTTTTAAAATGGAATCATATTTATTTTTCAATTTCTTATTATCCTTTTTAAGCAAATCATATTTTTCAAGAAGTTGTTGACAAAATGTAGCAAGCTCATCATATGACATGTCAACATCCTCATCAAGCTCGGATTCGGAATTTACCTCAAAGGGGTTATCCCCTTAGACCATGTAGCATATGTTGGAAGCATCACTTCCATCATCCGAGTCGCTCCGCGCATAATATTGCTTTTGTTCACCAAGGGAGACTAAAGTATTCCATACTATAAAAATCGAATCAAAGTTAGAAACGCTACATTAATAATCATCATTTAGGGTTGACTTTAAAGCATGGATGGGTTTTGAGTTAGCCTCTAGATGTTTGCCATTTAAATAATATGAATCTTTAATAGTGGCAAGATAAACATGAATCCCAAGGGTTTCGAGGTATATGGACATCTTAACTTTCCGAGTTTGGATGTTAAGAATGTCAAACATGGGAGGTGTCATGAAATTCATGTGTGTGTGTACAAAAATTGTGATTAGTTAAAAATGAGGAACTTTAACTCTAGATTGTTAGACCCAAATCAAGAGCACCAAGCTCTGATACCACTTGTAGGTCACCTAGAGGAGGGTGAATAGGTGA
Source organism: Agave tequilana (assembly GCA_038442645.1). Lineage (NCBI taxonomy): Eukaryota > Viridiplantae > Streptophyta > Magnoliopsida > Asparagales > Asparagaceae > Agave > Agave tequilana. The sequence goes on from JAVJIF010015702.1 coordinate 66,209, forward strand.
CTAGATAATCTAATGATGAATAATGCGGAATTAAAAACTATTTAAGCAAACTAAAAACTATTATGCTAAACACACCAAGTATAACACAAGAGTGTAGCCGAATTCCCGATAAAGGGCTCCAGACTATCTCCTCAAGATTCCTCTAGATAAGAGTTGAGGTGCCACTATGGCTCTCTTGGTTGAATACAAGTGTGAGCAAACAATCCCAAACATTTATCAATAGAGCACAAATATATCAAGCATATAAAAGGGACAAACAATATAAGCATTGAAGATATAAACATAAGTGAGAGATAGAGAGAGCAATCGCAAAAACGGGAGATTTGTTTCGAGGTTCGAGTACCCTTGTTCTACGACCCCGCCTTCAACATTATGAAGGATTTTCACTAGAATCGATCCCATCGGATCACTCGGTGCCGTAACACCTACAAGGAGTTCACATTAGAACTCTTGGACTCACTAGTCCCCTCACTTGTTCCCGCAAGAACAACACACGCAAGCACACTAGCTTACCGAGGCCGCACCTCTACACCGAGCTCTCATAAGAATTCGAAACAACACGAACCCGCAAGTTCTCCTCCTCAAATACAAAGTAGAACACTTTGGTGATCTCAAAACTTTGATCACCTAAAACTCTCTCACAACAAAGATCCCTATAGGATTGATGTAGCAATGGATAGCTCAAGTATGTGTGAGAAAAACTTGGATAGAATTTGTGGTGAAAAGCTCAAGAAAACTCTTTTGAAAATACTCTTGATAAACTCTCCTTTTGATATGAAAGTTTTAGCTGGTAGAAAAAACTAGCTTGAAAACCCACTTAAAATCTTGTGGAAAACAGTCCAAGGGAACCCTAATTTATAGGCTCCCAAAATATGGCCGTTGGAGGCCAACTCAACAGGAAATCCAGCTGTCGGTTGACCACCCGGTCGATCAGCCAATGGTCAAATTTCTGACTGTTGTGCCACCGATCGACTGCCCAATCGACTGAGGCCTAGATACAGAGAGCATAGCTCTCTGTCGGTCGATCGCCCGGTCGACTGGGGCCAGATCTAGAGAGCTCTGCTCTCTGGCGGTCGACCGATTCGGTCGACCGGCCTTCCAGCCAAACTAGCTGTGCACGTTTGTGCACATCGGTCAACCGGACCGGTCGACCGACTTCTGTCTCGGATGACCGTCCGGTCAACTGGCAGAAGGCCTGGTCACATCTTTTAGGGATTTAAAACTTAAAATCCCATAAATTCTACAAAAATAAGTTTAATAATATACTTTGATATTCAAACATGTTTGATTAAAATTCAAAACATATTACAAACATTTTGAATTATTTTTGTAATTTAGAAATTTTGGCTTATACAATAATCCGTAATTTTTCAAAAACAATCTCCAAATTGAAAACCGATTTTTTAAAACTTATCCAAATACAAAAACAAGATATTTTAAACACTTTTGAAGCTTAGTGTGTATAGATATAATCCATTACACATATAAGATGAAATATCTATATTTTTGATAATAAGTCTAAAATAATTCTGATAAAACACATGTATATTTTGAAGCTTAAAAACCAAAACGGTATTTTCTAATACACATATAAATTTTGTGTGTGTTTATATGAGTACTTGAGCAATCCACCAACTAATCTATCCTTTACATTTTATTTAAAAATAAAATCTTGACACTTACAAAAACTCGACACAAGTCTTCTGAAAATCTTCTCTTGAAAATCTTCTTCTCCTTCTTGACTTGGTTCAAACCTTGATCCAATGAGCTAGATTCCTCTTGAGTACTTAATGCAATCTTGATGCGCGAGCTCTTGAATTAACATGTGATAGCTCCAAAACTTGACTTTAAATCCTTTATTGAAGATAAACACAAAATAAGATCTTGATCAAATATCTGAGACTAATTAAACACAAGATCATTAGTAGTATAACTACATGAGTTAATCATCACCAAAACTAGAGCGATGGGTGATCCTCTCCAAATACATGATCAGTAAGATAAATATGCAAAGATCTGGATGTGCAAATCCAGGGAGTCGGCCTCCCAGTGAGTGTGTAAGAATAAAGGGGAAGGTGCACGTGCATATAACATGTGAGCATACTATGATACTATCATTAAGATATTAAATGACATGAATAAGACAGTAATAAGAAGAGAGTATGATGCAATGAATATCAATCAGTATAGTACAAATATCATGATGACATACAATACCTACCTTAAAAAAGTAATAAGATCAATCAGTTATAATATCATATGACAGGTCATAAATACAGTCAAGTGTCTATCATAATATGTATATATCAAGTTCAACTACAATATCAATGTAAAATTCAGTTTTGTTATTCAATTATGTCAACGAATACCAATTGCCACATGTAATAGATGCATCCCATACTACGCCTACTATACATGTCAATTATGGTCCTATGTTGTTGAAACTCATTGGTTGGAGATATTGTCGGTATTTTATGTGGGTCGCGTATATACTCGGGACCACGACCCAAACTCCTGGTGCTGAATCAGGCCATACCGCAAGGTAGTCAGGTAACATGTATAACAAATCAGGTAGCATGTATAATAGGAACAAGAATAGGAATAGGACGGGGTGTCAATCACCCCACAGGAACCCTACAATGGAACCCTCTTTTGGCTGCGCAACCTATATCCCAGGTTCACCCAAAATACAGACATTGTCTCCTCCATTAATTTTCCCAGTCACGGTGTAAGCTGTTTAATATCATGTTATTTGTTATCAAGATTATTTAATACACATGTTACCTAGATCATCGGGATAACATCGGTGATGGCAATGGTAACAACATTAATAGTGTGATCAGGATACCAATATAATAGGATATGTAACAAGCATATCAGGAGAGTGTTGTTACTATATACCAATATTTTTCAGCAACTATGGTAACTGATTGGTAGTGAAAAGTGTATATTTTTCCATACATTTGCCATCACATTTTCATATTTATTCCTATAATTCTGCACATTTACTAATATTTTATTATTTATTGTGTGCAGGCCTTGAGTAAATAAAAAATAAAGAATAAAGCCCAAAAAGAAGCCCAAAAGCCCATATTCAAGCACAATGCAAAAGTTACAATTATCAAATGTCAAAGTTGCAAATACCAAGGGCAATAGTTGCAAATTCTAAAAGAAGAGGGAAGGATAGACTTCTATTCAACCCTAAATACTTGTAGGATGAGGATAAAAGCCAAAGAAGGAGAATTCAAGATCACAAATTCGTTGATAAAAGATTTAGATTTAGGGTAACTTGCTTCCCAAGTTATCCCGAAAATCCAAAATAAAGAGTCGAGATTCAACTTCCAGAAGGAAACGCCCAGATAGACGGACCAGAGGAGGCCACGCGCCAAAGCGCGTGGCCAGCAGGCAACACATGGCCGCGAAAACGCGGCCATAGCCGCGTTTCCGCGGCATTCTTGACAAGTCTGGGGATCAGCTTTCGTGGGAGAGTTGTATTGGGACTCTACTTCCTTCTGAACCTATAAATACCCCTGCAGTGCAACCGAGAACGGCGTCCAGCGCAGTACAGGGCCAAAAGTTAGGGTTTTTAGGCTTTCTTCTAGTTTGTATTTAGGTTTTTCTTTTGTAATTTTTATTTAAGAGAGAGAGAGGCCTATGTTGAGCATGACACCGATGTACCCTCCTCTTTTCTGCCATTGATTAAAGCAATAAAGCATAAGTATAACGAGTCTTAGCGAGTGCCAACGATACTTCATGTAGATGTTCTCCCCCTCAAGGTCTGTATCACTTCATTCTTGCCCAGCTTGATGATATAATGCGAATAGGGGACTGAGCTCGATCCTATGGTTTATGCGTTGAACGCCTCCTAAGCAAGGTAGAACATGTAAGGTTTTCACGTATTTTCTCAACCAAATTAAGGTAAGTGTTCTTTTCTTTTCTTTTCTTTTCTTTTATTTTTGTAGATTAAATCACCATCTACCAACTCTTTCTTTCCCGACTCGTTGTAAATACCGCTTTCTTTCTAAACTAACTTTAACTAATATTTTCTTATTTTCCTTTTAATAACTAAAAGAAGAATTTTTAGAGAACTTACTTAAACGCTTCCATCGCTAGTCCCTCCCTGAGGATCACGACCCGCATAGCCATTGCTACCGCGGATTAGAATTGAGCACCTTGCACATCCTTTTCCTAAATCTAATATTTTTTTATTTTTGTGCGCAGGTAAAATCTCAATCAAAATTTTGGCGCCGTTGCCGGGGAGGGACGGTAAGTTTATCTCTAAAAAAAAAAATTATTAACTAATTCTTTTATTCTTTCTGTTTGCAGGTTTGGAGAACAGGAAACAGCAGCAAGGACATATAGCAACTCTGTGCCTCTGCCCTTGAAGGCAGAGCAGCAGAGCCTACTACAGTGCCGCGCAAACGCGGCAATAGCCGCGTTTCCGCGGCCTTAGTAGTTCACTACTGATTCAGTTTTCTGCAGGTTGCTGCAATCTGAAAATTTAATTTGTCTGCTCTGTTAAATTTTGTTCTTGATAAATCTGTATACTGCTAATAAACCAACAGTAAAATACTTGTTGAAAATGATAAAAAATTGATTAGATGTTTGCATTTTAGGCACGTGTCTTTTCAATTCATTTATTTTTACTGTTGAAGAGTGCTGGAGCAAGGTATGTTCGCATTGCATGTAGAATATGACTCATCTCTTGGTTGATTTTCATTGCTTTGAGTGAATCTTATTTACATATCTTGTACACTTGCACAAACTTATCTTAAGGGCACTAACCCATAACAAGATAAGATGGGGATTTAATCACCCTTTCTTGCCAAAAAATCATATTCCAAGCACTCACTAACCCAAGCCTAACTAAAAATAAGTAGACGTTGGCCCTAGGGACATCTCGGACTCAATTAGGAGATTATCCTAAGGGGAAACAGTGTTGGAATTTGACTCCTACCAAATCAGTGTCTAGGAAGGGGATTGAGGGCCGAAAGCCCGAAGATTGGTGGTTATTTAATTAAGGAACGTCTTTGACGGAAAACCTCCCACCACTCTTGCCCTGACCTGGCTGATTAACTTGTGGTCAAAGTCTACACCCTACCTCCCGTGGACAGTCTAACCAGTTAGGAGTCGTCTAGGTCATAGGTCTACCCTAACTTAGGTTAGAATTTTTATTTTGTTTTCTTTTTCTTTGTTTGTGTTTGTGTGATATGGCCTATAACAACAATTTTTTCAATTTTAATAAGGATCCATATTACACACCAACTTCTTTTTCAGATATTACCAACCCGGCATATCATAATTTTGACCAATCTAGTGTGCCGGAATGGTCTTTTCCGAATAAATATAGCCCATACCCCCCATCTTATGACCATAATTTTCATACCACTTTCGACTCTTCACAGAGTTCATGGGTTTCGTTTCCCCCGAGTCCAATTTTCAACCACCTTGTCCTCCGTATCCACCTTGTCCACAATATTCCCAAGATTCATACTCAGATCCACCTATTCAGAATAGAAAACCATCTATCCGGGAAATGATGAGTATGCAGGAGTCCAAGCAACAATCACCATCAATCTTAGACATGATGATGCGTGAGTCCACCGACTCACAACTTCATCACGATTACACTTCCTCTTTTCAAGTCCAATCACAAAATGATGCACCAATTGACTATGAAAAGATGCTTAAAACCATGACTCAGGCTAGATTAGCTCGTGATCATGAAATAGATATGATGGTTCAATCTTTACGTTCTCACCGTCCGGCCAATTCTGCTTTCGCTGACCACTCTCTTAGAGCCGAAGAGTCACGTTGCTTTGGACAACAAGATTCTAATTCAGTACCATCATTTGAGCTTGCCGAAACTCCAATTTTTGATACTTTGGCAAGTTATTCCTTTCCTGAAATAGATCTTGAGCATGACTATGATCCTGATCCCCGACTTGGTGATTTAATTTTACTTCCTGATTCAATAATGACTCCGGTGTCTTCACCTTATTTCACTTTTCCCGAGTCAACATTGGATCCTATTCCAATTCATCATGAAATTGAATCACCCATTTTTGATGATCATAGTGAACTTGACCAATTTTATAACTTTGAAAGTCTCATGGATAAATTGGCAAGTTCTCATTTTTACGATATTGAGCTCAATGAGAAATGTGACCTAGATTCTCAAATCTGTGAGCAAGTTCAAATTCCCGAATCATTATTGACTCCTGTTTTGTTACCCGACTTAGGTAATCTTTTAGAGTTAGTTTTGATTCCCACACCTATCATTCCTGAACTTGAATCACCAACATTGAGTCACATTCCATTATGGGAAACTGATTGTGGACTTGAGTTTCAGCTTATTGATTTGGACCCACTTCCTGAACCTAGCCCGAGTCCTGAACCCTTACTTGATTTAAGTTTCTTTCCTGAGTCGGTATTCGTTCCCATACTTACGACGTCCAAGTCAATCATTCCATCTTTTCACACTCCATTTTGGGACAAGGCGGTTGACACAATTGACTCTGAATATAATTATGAATTATGAAAATTTGATGGGGTGAAATTGCTAAAAAATGATCATACATACATTTTAGTAGGTTATACAAGGGAAATTTCTGGTAGGTTCCTCTAAATACTACTTTATCTTGATTGGGTAGCAACGCTTGGCCCAATTAGACCACCACCGGAACCACCACCTTGAGGTAACTTCTGCCTTCCCTTCTTCTTTTTTATGCATATATGCATTCATTCATACATTGAGGACAATGCATGAGATAAGTGTGGGGGTAGGCTTTACTAACATACTAACATAGTTAGAAACTAACCAAAATTTGCTAATAAAAAAAATTTTAAAAAGGACAATATTTTGACTTATCTTTTGAAAGAAATCTAAGTTAATCTAAAGAATTAGGAAAATCATGATTAGGATTTCTAAAAACTTGGTCAAAATAAATAAATTGTTGAATTTTTAGGTATAGGAGGAGAAATTGAATAAGTAGTTAGTCTTAATTTTTACCTTAATGAAATGTGTATACCTAATACATTTACATATCTAGGATTCTAAGACAAAGACTCTTGTGCCCTATAATAAATAATACCAAAAAAAAAATCACTAATTGAGCTGGATGCATGTGCCTTAAGAAGCATAAGTATTCACGCTTAAAGGTGAGTTTATAAATAAGTCCTTAGTTTTGTGGCCTAGTTCACTCGAATTTGAGTCCGTGGGGTGTTTTCTCACTCGGTGCCCTAAGACCAACTAGTTTGGGAGCCACCGACTTTAAGTTCGCTACATGGGTGGATTAGAAAGCCTAAGAGAACTAAGAAATATTATATGTATTAACACATCTAATAGTCAATTAGTTAGGTATGAGGGCCTCAAGAAGTCTTGATACTTACACGAAAGAAAATTAGATGAGTTATACATATTAAAAAAAAAGAAAAAAAAGAGAAAAGAAAATTATAATAAAGAGGCATGAGAGTCCAAGTTAAGGAATTCCTAATAAAAATTCACAAGGATGCATATGACTTAGGGTAACGAAAAAGACTATACAAACATTCAATTTTGACCCTTACCTAAAAAGGAAAACAATTTACTATATAAAGACTAAGTTTAAGAATGAATAAAAATGAGATCCTAAAAACTTATAGATTACTTAGTCTCTTCAAACGTATTTCAAATATTTTCCTTTTTATGGATTTTGTGGGTGTAATCCGCTGAAAACCCTCACGAGACAACACTCGTCCTCTAGGGTAACCTAAGGGTTTAACGGCTTGTTGCACGTGCTAAGTGCAACCGTGATTCCTACGAAAGTGAGTTAGCTAGTTTAGTTTTTCTTTTTCTTTTTGATTTTTACTCGAGGACGAGCAAAAAGATAAGTGTGGGGGTGTGATTGGTAGTGAAAAGTGCATATTTTTTCATACATTTGCCATCACATTTTCATATTTATTCCTATAATTCTGCACATTTACTAATATTTTATTATTTATTGTGTGCAGGCCTTGAGTAAATAAAAAATAAAGAATAAAGCCCAAAAAGAAGCCCAAAAGCCCATATTCAAGCCCAATGCAAAAGTTGCAATTATCAAATGTCAAAGTTGCAAATATCAAGGGCAATAGTTGCAAATTCTAAAAGAAGAGGGAAGGATAGACTTCTATTCAACCCTAAATACTTGCAGGATGAGGATAAAAGCCAAAGAAGGAGAATTCAAGATCACAAATTTGTTGATAAAAGATTTGGATTTAGGGTAACTTGCTTCCCAAGTTATCCCGAAAATCCAAAATAAAGAGTCGAGATTCAACTTCCAGAAGGAAATGCCCCGATAGACGGACCAGAGGAGGCCACGCGCCAAAGCGCGTGGCCAGCAGGCAACACATGGCCGCGAAAACGCGGCAATAGCCGCGTTTCCGCGGCATTCTTGACGAGTCTGGGGATCAGCTTTCGTGAGAGAGTTGTATTGGGACTCTACTTCCTTCTGAACCTATAAATACCCCTGCAGTGCAACCGAGAACGGCGTCCAGCGCAGTACAGGGCCAAAAGTTAGGGTTTTTAGGCTTTCTTCTAGTTTGTATTTAGGTTTTTCTTTTGTAATTTTTATTTAAGAGAGAGGCCTATGTTGAGCGTGACACCGATGTACCCTCCTCTTTTCTGCCATTGATTAAAGTAATAAAACACAAGTATAACGAGTCTTAGCGAGTGCTAACGATACTTCATGGAGATGTTCTCCTCCTCAAGGTCTGTATCACTTCATTCTTGCCCAGCTTGATGATATAATGCGAATAGGGGACTGAGCTCGATCCTATGGTTTATGCGTTGAACGCCTCCTATGCAAGGTAGAACATGTAAGGTTTTCACGTATTTTCTCAACCAAATTAAGGTAAGTGTTCTTTTCTTTTCTTTTCTTTTCTTTTATTTTTGTAGATTAAATCACCATCTACCAACTCTTTCTTTCCCGACTCGTTGTAAATACCGCTTTCTTTCTAAACTAACTTTAACTAATATTTTCTTATTTTCCTTTTAATAACTAAAAGAAGAATTTTTAGAGAACTTACTTAAACGCTTTCATCGCTAGTCCCTCCCTGAGGATCACGACCCGCATAGCCATTGCTACCGCGGATTAGAATTGAGCACCTTGCACATCCTTTTCCTAAATCTAATATTTTTTTATTTTTGTGTGCAGGTAAAATCTCAATCAGTAACATGGACAATATTAGTTATCAGGTAGATATCATATATAATCAATCAAGTTTTTCAGGTAAATCATGATGTTTAGGATGAGTAATGACATGCAAGCATGAACAAAATAATTCAGAGCAAAATATTCAACCAACTCTGATCCTCTATATCTATCCGTATATCCGAATGCCAGGCAATAGAGATAAAAACTCAGCCACATCAAATCAATCATCACTATCCAATCTAATCAAGATCATAACTAAGGTGAGGGACATTCTTAAGTAACATGAAATCTAGAATGTCTCTAAATCCAATCCTCAACGTCAATAAAAGAATCATTCCTTAGATAATTGATCAGTGAATAGATCCAAATAAAATACTAACAACCAATACTCCAAAATCAGGGTAAGGTATTCTCCCATATAATCAGAACCCAACTATTATTGATCCTATCTAAATAGAATCAAGATCCTATATAAATCTTAAGTTGAACTCTAAGTCCATATATAAACCCAAGCATCAAGGAAAATCAATCATCTAAATAAAGTAACATCCTATTTAATCTAGCCTCATTGTCCAAATAAATTCCCATCTGAAATAACATCAAATAAATGTCTAATAATTAATTACACATAAATTCATCATTTATCCACAACTCCGAATTAAACCAGTCTTAAAATCAGGTCAAGTCATAGTCTAAGATATATCTGATCTGATATCCATAAGTATTTAAATTCTCTCTCGGTATAATAATTATAAGTCTGATAGTCTACTACATATTTTTTAGATCTATTATTCTACCAATCTGATCTGTTCTAATCACGAGTTAAGCATTATCCCAATTAAATCCATTAGTGGATCCAAGTATTAACTACTGAACAACTAACTCCAAATATCCAGTCGACAACATATCGAGTACATTCCAGTCTCAAACACTAATACTCTGATATAGATGTCATCTATGTGAGCATAGTTAAGAACAATAATAATATGTACAAATAATACCCAAACATGGTAATAATTAAACAGAAGATAACGGCAATTAATAATAATGTAAAAGTAAATACTCACGTGAAATGACACGATGTTGGATCTGAATTACCGTCTGGTCTTCACTGCATTAACCGATACAGATCTCCGGATCATCTCATGGGCCGATCTTCGAATCGCCAGTGTATCGGGTCTATAACGGGCACAAATTCAAATCTCTCATTATCGAGTTCGGATCGCACGAACGAGTTCATAACCGCTGCAACACGCAACCAAATACACATGGACACACATACACATAAATACACGTATATACAAACACACATTGTTACCTGCACACACATACAAATACTTAAATAACACACACCTACAAATATAAATACAACGCATAAACTCACACATTGCACACACCCACATACACATGTGCATGCATTCACCAAACACATGCACACATAACCACAAACATACGCGCATACACATATATACATGCACCAAATAAACACACGCACACATTATACACTACACATGCATGCATTATCACACAATTACCCACACAAACATTTTATACAACACACACACCACATTGATTGAAAAGTAGACTAAATTCTATCTGTGCATCATCGTCCCCCGTACGCTCTGAAAAACCCAGTATTTATAGGTAAAACCTAACGGGGAGGGACGTACGAAGATAGGGGCAGCGTTTGTTCAAACAAAGCCGCGAAAACGTGGGTTTGGCCGTGTTTTCGCGGCACCTGGCCACACCCAAATGGTGAGGTTCCCTGGTTTCGAGAGATTATTTTATCCGGTTTTGGATTTCTTGTTTCAGCTCCAGGATTTGAAGAAACGACCTTTGATCATTGGTTTTAACCGATTGATTTGAAGAGATATATTTTTAACTGATTTTCAACCGATCTGAACCGACCTGATCTGTCCTGATTTACTGACTTCGAATTAATTCTAATTTAAATCAGAATTTGATGGGCTTTTGGGCTCGTTTCTCTTCCTTCTCCTTTAGTAATGGGCCTGCAAATAAATTAAACAATAATTAGAAAAAAGTAGAGTTTATTGTATAATAAGTATGAGAATATTATAATAAATGTGCAATATTAGTGACCGATCACACCCCCATATCTATCTTTTGCTCGTCCTCAAGCAAAAGAACTAAATAAAAAATTATTAGATCACTTTCGCAGGTCACTCGATTGCACTGAGCATACAAGCCATTAAACCTCTAGGTTATCCCTAGGCGACGAGTTTTATCTCGTGAGAGTTTTCAGTGGATTGCACCCACAAAATCCATAAAGAAAGAGAAAAATGTTAGTATTTTGAAAACACATTTTGAAAGAAAAATATTTGAAAATATTATTGTAAGATTTAAGCAATCTATAAGTTATAGGAAAACCTAATTTTTCATTCCTAAACTTAATCTCTATTCAAAAATTTGTTATCAATCAAAGTAAGAAGTCAATTTGTAATTCTCATCTAGTCTATTACTTTACCCTAAGTCATATGCACCTTTGTGACCGTGAAATTTTGGCTAAGGGTTCTTTAACTCTAAATCTTATGCCTTATTTATTTATTATAATTTTTTTTATTTTTGGTGGTATTATTCCTTAGTTCTATTAGGCTTTCTAATATGCTAATGTAACGAGCCTTTAATCGGTGACTCCCAAACCAAATGGTCTTAGGGCACCGGGTGAGAAAACTGTTGGCCCAAGGTTATAATCACCCAGTTTTTAGAGTTTTGATGATCACAAAACATATATAGTTATTTTGTACTAATCAAGTTTAAGTATTTAAGATTATTTCAGGGTTTTAAGGATTCAAGAAGTTTCTTCCCCTAAAGGAAGGTGGTGTTGACTCAAGATGACTCAAATACAGCATCAAGAATTCAAGTAACTCAACGATGCAAATGAAAAAGCCCGATTGAAGATCTCATAGTTACTTAGACCCTTGTAAGATCTTAGTATGTAAAAGAGTAAGGATATGATAGATGTGCTTAAGAAGTCACACACACAAAAATACACTTTTTAAAAATACAAGTTTTAAGTAATATTGATTTTGTTGCATGTTTGGTATTAATACATGTTTCATAATTTTTTAAATTTTTTATATCAAGTTTAGAACATGTATTTATCTCCTATACTATGCTACAAAACCCTCAAACTAATTCAAAATATTTTAAAATGTTTTAAGTTCAAAAATCTATTTTAAATACATTTCAGGACATAACGGTCGACCGGCCAGTCGACCATAGCTGTTTCAGGCCAAAACGGTCGACTGGTCGGTCGACCGGGCCTTTTGGCCATAGGCGTGCAAGTCTGTGCACATTTGCCGGTCAACTGGGTCAGTCGACCGTCAACACCTGCGGTCGACCGACTTCATGGGCCTCACTCTTTGTTTGTGCCGGTCGACCGGCAGTTCAAAATTTTCTCCTTTAAAATGAACTGCGGTCGACCAGGCGGTCGACCGGAGCCAACGACTATAATTTTAGTGACGTGCCGGTCGTCCAGACTGGCACAACGGCTCTTTTTTGGTTCTGTTTTATTTTTTATCGGTTCCAACGGATATTTTTCGTTTCCAAGTGGTTAAACTCTCCCCTAATGACCTAGTATCACTTACGAATGTTATTTATCCTTTGCCTATATATAGGGGTCATGGGTTTTGGTTTTTCCACAAGAAAAATATCCAAGTTTCAAGTGTTTTCAAGAGAAGAAGTATTTCATTGCTTTTTATTACTAAGTTCTTCTTTTTCAAAAGCTTTTCAGTTGGTTTTTAAGTCTTCAAAATCTCTTTAACTGATTTTTCTTCTCTCACTTAGATTATTGAGCCTAAAATCATACTTCACTCTATAAGAAGTTGTAAAAGAGTGTTTGTGGTCTTCGTAGATCACCTAGTGACTTGCATTCCCTTGAGTTGTTGTTCCTCTTGTGTGGAGGATAGTATTGTTGGAGTTGGGTACTCCGGTCTTGTGTAGACCAAGTTGTAATCCCTTGGGTGTAAGGTTCCAGTGTGAAAGTTTTCTTTGTGGATATAGTGCAAATCCTTTATAGTAATGAAGGCGGGGACGTAGAGCAGTGGCTCGAACCTCGAAACAAATTTTCTTGTGTTTGCAATTGATTTCTTCTTACTCTATATTACTTTACATTCTTATACTTGTGATACTATTTGTCTTGCCTTTCTATATTGCATTTATTTCATCTTCTTATATTTTCGGTCTTTACTCAGATCAATAAGAATGCAATTAAGCACCTCAACTCATAATCTAGAGGAATCATAGAGGAGAAGTTCTAGAGCCCTTCACCGGGAATTTAGCTTCAATTTCTTATTTTGAGTGATAGTTTGCATTTTTCATCTCAACTAATTTTAAAAGTGCATTTGATTCGCATAACACTTATCATGATTTTCTTAAAAAGAAATATTTAAAAATGAAAAAGGAAAATGAAACTCTTAACCACAAAATTTTCATACTCACAAAAGAAAAGGATGATTTGTTTTCAACTCTCACTTCTACTCAAAAAGATTTTAATGCTTATAAGATTTCCTGTAAAGCCAAATTTTCACAAATAGATAAAGATGAGATTTCTATCCTAAAGAATAAAATTAACTCTTTAAGAGAAGTTTTAAAGAAATGTGAATTTGACAAATCTAGATTGGAGGCTATGTTTGCTAAGAAACATATCCCAAAAAAACAAACTCATACTACACACACCCATGCTGACAAGTCACAACATTTACACTCACATCATGCTAAACATGTTCATAAACCAAACATTCACACTCCACACACGTATCATGCATTCATGTATGGTAAAATTTATGCATGCACTTATTGTGGCCGAAAGGGTCACTTGTCTAAATTTTGTTTTGATAGAATAAATGCCTTAAATAATCATGTTTGGGTTCGTAATGCTAATATTAAAGGACCCAAGAAAATTTGGATACCAAAGTCAACGATTATGTTAAATGATGTAGGTACACTCCAAAGATCAAAGACGTAGGGTGCGGTGGTATCTTGATAGTGGTTGCTCAAGGCACATGACATGGGATATTTGATTGAGGTTGAACCTGCACACAAATACAGAATTTCAGAATTTTAAAATAGAGATGTGCAAGTGCTCAATTCTATCGCAATAGCAAGTAGCTATGCGGGTCGTGATCCACAAGAAGGGACTAGCGATGGAAGCTTTTTTAGTAAGTCTTCTTTTAAGATACAAACTATAGTTAAAGTTCTTTTTTAGTTCTTTAAAAGAAAAAGAGAAAAATTAGGTTAAAGTGAGTTAAGGAGAAAGTGGTAGATTGAGAAGGTGGGAAAATGAAAAATAGATTATATACAAAGAAATTGAAAAGGGTAATAAAAATGGTTGGAGATTGTAATATCGAAACTAAAGAATAAAAGAAAAGAAAGACAACCTAAAAATTACTTATCTCTTCAGTGCTCATATACCTTGGATTTGTTGCGACGACTTGCCTTGTCTTTGAAGGCAATCAAGCATGACGTATAGGATCTTCCCCATTCTCGATCTACACTACGAATAAAAGGGTAAACTATATTAGAAAGAGAAGGGTTGTTCATCACCATAGGCCATCAAGGGGACTTGCAACGGCTAAGCAGTCTCGAGGCTATCGGATTCTCTTGGATTGCAGCACATCAGAGGAGAGTAAAAGAAAACAAGAGTAAAGAAAGAAAAAGAAACTTTGATTCGATTCAAATAACAATGAAAGAAGAGATCACTTACACTGGTGTCACCTGCAGTACAAGCTTGTTCTCATTCCTCCATGAAAGTCGTCTCTCCTCTCAGTTACATAAAGAAAAGTAAAAATTACATAAAAAGAAAACTAAAAAAATTCTAAGTTATAAACTACAAATTATCCTAAGTTCTATTCTCTGTTTGGTCGTCCCCATTTACAGTGAAATACCTCCTTTTTATAGGCAAAAACCCAGAGGGGAGAGGCGTGAGAAGATAGGGGAGCAAACGCTCCCCCTAACTCCCTAACAAAGCCGCGGAAATGTGGCTTTGGTGGTGGAACTCTCCAGCTTCGCGATGTATATTTATCTTCAGCTAGATTTGCAGTTTAAGTCCAGGATTTTGATGAAATGGCCTTTGATCTTTGGCTTCAACCGCTTGATTTGGGATGATTCATTTCAACCGGTTTTCAACCTCTCAGATTTGCCAAGATTTACCCTGATTCATTGATTTTGAATTTATTCTGATTTAATTCAGAATTTGATGGGCTTTTGGGCTCATTTTTCTTCACTCTCCTTTAGGAATGGGCCTACAAATAAATTAAACAATAATTAGGAACAAGCAGAGTTTATTTAATAATAAGTATGAGAATATGATAATAAATGTGCAATCTTAGCGACCGATCACACCCCCATACCTATCTTTTGCTCGTCCTCGAGCAAAACAACAAAACTATATTAAAAATTATTAAACCACTTTCGTAGGTCACGCGATTGCACTGAGCATGTGCAACAAGCCGTCAAACCTCTAGGTTTCCCCTAGAGGACGAGTTTTGTCTCGTGAGGGTTTTCAGTGGATTGCACCCACAAAATCTATAAAGAAAGAGAAAAAATGTTAATATTTTGAAAACACATTTTGAAAGAAAAATATTTGAAATATTATTGTAAGTTTTAAGTAATCTATAAGTTATAGGAAAACTGAATTTTTCATTCCTAAACTTAGTCTCTATTCAAAAATTTGTTATTAATCAAAGTAAGGAGTCAAATTGTACTTCTCATCTAGTCTTATTACTTTACCCTAAGTCATATACACCTTGTGACCATAAAATTTTGACTAAGGGTTCTTTAACTCTAACTCTTATGCCTTATATATATATATATATTTTGATGGTATTATTCCTTAATTCTATTAGGCTTTCTAATCTGACCATGTAACGAGCCTTTAATCGATGACTCCCAAACCAAACGGTCTTAGGGCACCGGGTGAGAAAACACCCCAAGGACTTAAGGATTCGATCAAATAAGGCCTCAAAACTAAGGATTTTATTATATGAACCGCTTTTAGGCGTGAGTACTTATGCTTCATGAGGCACAAATACCCAGCTTATTCAGTTTTTTTTTTAAAACTTATCTACTTATCTTTTGTATAAATACCAAGGCTTGCTTAGGCCAAAGTACCTAACTAATCAATAATTAGATTTGTTCATCTTTCATAGATATTATTTTTTTCTTTTTTTTTTTATATAAGGCATAAGAATTTTTGTTTTTGAACCCTAAGTGTGTAAGTGTATGAAGTATGCATATTTCATTAAGGTAAAGATCAAGACTAAATTACTTTGACAAATTATCTTCCTAACCCTAAAAATCAAACAAACAATCTTATTTTGATCAAGTTTAAAGAATCCTAATTTTGATTTTCCTATTCCTTAAAATTGACTCAATTTCTTACAAAAAAATATGTCAAAATATTTTTTTTCTATTTTCAAAAAGTTTTTTAAAAGTAAAGAAAATATTAAAAAAATTTTTAATAAAAAGAAAAAACCTAAGTTATGTTAGAACCCTCCCCCACACCTATCTCATGCATTGTCCTCAATGTATGAATTAATGCATAGATGCATGAAAAAGAAGAAAGGGAGGAAAATATTACCTTAAGGTGGTGGTTCCGGTGGTGGTCTGATTGGTTCACGAAATGCGGCCCAATCGACTTTGCATGGAGTTTCTTCGGAACCCACGAGAAATTTCTCTAATATAACCCACTAAAATGATATATACATGAATGATTTTTATTAAATATTTGACCCCATCTAATTTCCAAATTCCATAATTAATTTCAGAGTCAAGTTTGTTAACCGCCTTGTCCCAAAATGGAGTGTGAAAAGATAGAATGATTGACTTGGACTCAGGAAGTACTGGAACTAATACCGACTCAGGAAAGTGACTTAAGTCAAGTAAAGGTTCAGGGATCGAGATCGGCTCAGGAAGTGGGTCCAAATCAAGAAGTTGAAACTCAAGTTCACATTCAGTTTCCCACAATGGAATGTGACTTAATATTGGTGATTCAAGTTCAAGAATGACAAGTATGGGAATCAAAACTGACTCTAAAATATTACTCAAGTCGGGTAACAAAACATGAGTCAATATTGATTCGAAAATTTGAACTGGATCATAAAATTGAGAATCTAGGTCACATTTCTCATTGAGTTCAATTTCATAAAAGTGAGAACTTGCCAATTTGTCAATGGGACTTTCAAAATTATAAAATTGGTCAAGTTCAATATGATGATCATCAAAGATGGGCGATTCAATTTCATTAGGAATTGGCACAGGATCCAATGTTAACTCGGGAGAAAGATTGAAATTAGGTGAAGACACCGGAGTCATAATTGAATCAGGAAGTAGAATTGAATCACTAAGTTGAGGTTCATGATCATATTCAGTCTCAAGTTCAATTTCAGGAAAGGGATAACTTGCCAAACTGTCAATGTCACTTTCAAAATTTAGAGTTTGGGCAAGTTCAAATGATTGTGCTAAAATGGAACCTTGTTTTTCAAAACAACATGACTCTTCGGCTCTAACAGAATGGTTAGCGACATCAGAAATGGACAAACGGTGAGAACGTAGAGTTTCGACCATCATATCTATGTCATGATTATAAGCATTTTGAGCCTGAGTCATGATTTCAAGCATCTTTTCATAGTTGATTGGTTCATCGTTTTGTTAGAAAGATGAAGTGTTGTTTTGGAATTGGTGGTGAATTGTAAGTCCATCAGATTTTGTGATTTTTGTTTAGACTCACGCATACTCATTTCCAAAATTGATGATTTTCTATTTTGGACTGGTGGAACTGAGTATGAATCTTGAAAATATTGTGGACAAGGTGGATAAGGAGGACAAGTTGGTTGAAAATTGAACTCGGAGGAGGTGAATCCCCACTGGCTCTGTGAAGAGTTAAAATTATTCTAAAAATTATGGTTATAAGATGGGCCATGGGTATATTGATTCGGATAAGACCAATCCGACACACTAGGTTGGTTAAAATTATGATATGCCGGGTTGGTAATATCCGAAAGGAGGTTGGTGTGTAATATGGATTACCATTAAAATTGAAAAAAATGTTGTTATAAGCCATATCACACAATAAAACACGAACAAAGAAAGAAAAAAAAACAAACAAATAAATATGCAAACAAAAAAGAAAAAATTCTAACATAAGCTAGGGTAGACCTTTGACCTAGATGACTCCTAACTGGTTAGACTGTCCATAGGAGGTATAATGTAGACTTTGACCATAAGCTAATCAGCCAGGTCCAAGTAAGATTGGTGGGAGGTTATTCGTCAAAGACGTTCCTTAATTAAGTGACCACCAACCTTCGAGCTTTCGGCCCTTAATCCCCTTCCTAGACACTGATTTGGCAGGAGTCAAATTCTAACACCTTTTCCCTTAGGATAATCTCCTAATTGAGTCCGAGATGTCCCTAGGGCCAACGTCTACTCATTTTTAGTTAGGCTTGGGTTAGTGAGTGAGGAGATTGTTTGTGGGCTAAGGGAGGGTAATGACTTCCCCACCTTATCTTGTTTATAGGACAAGCCCTTAAGTCAATTTAGTGCAGTGTATAAGTATATAGAAAAAAGTAACATTCAAGCAATATTTCATACAAGAATGAATCTTATACTAAATGCTATGCACACATACCTTGGCTCCTGCACTCTTTAACAGTAAATTGAAAATGAAATGAAATAGACACGTGCCTAAATACAAAGTCTAAATCATTTTTAGCATTTACAATCAACTTTTTACTGTTGTGTTAGAAATATATATACAGTGAGTCAAACAAGGAGATAAATGCTACAGATATTTAAACTATGCAATTCAGCTAACCTGTAAAAAATACAGGTTAGTATTTCACTCAGTTTGCTACAGGACTGTAGCAAATCTGAGGGCTTCTTGGCTCTGCTTTCTTGAGCAGAGTCCAAGGCCACTTATATGTCCACTGCAGCAAGAATTCCTTGTTGTTAAATCTGTAAAAAAACAAAGAAGAAAGTTAACCAAAAATGTAAACTTTTAAAGAGAGTAACTTACCGTCCCTCCCCGGCAACGTTGCCAAAATTTGATTGAGGTCGAACCTGCACACAAATACAGAATTTTAGAACTTTAAAATAGAGATGTGCAAGTGCTCAATTCTACCGCAATAGCAAGTGGCTATGTGGGTCGTGATCCACAAGGAGGGACTAGCGATGGAAGCTTTTTTAGTAAGTCTTCTTTTAAGATACAAACTATGGTTAAAGTTCTTCTTTAGTTCTTTAAAAGAAAAAGAGAAAAATTAGGTTAAAGTGAGTTAGGGAGAAAGTGGTAGATTGAGAAGGTGGGAAAATGAAAAATGAATTATATACAAAGAAATTGAAAAGGGTAATAAAAATGGTTGGAGATTGTAATATTGAAACTAAAGAATAAAAGAAAAGAAAGACAACCTAAAAATTACTTACCTCTTCAGTGCTCATATACCTTGGATCTGTTGCGACGACTTGCCTTGTCTTTGAAGGCAATCAAGCATGGCGTATATGATCTTCCCCATTCTCGATCTACACTACGAATAAAAGGGTAAACTATACTAGAAAGAGAAGGGTTGTTCATCACCATAGGCCATCAAGGGGACTTGCAACAGCTAAGCAGTCTCGAGGCTATCGAATTCTCTTGGATTGCAACACATCAGAGGAGAGTAAAAGAAAATAAGAGTGAAGAAAGAAAAGAAACTTTGATTCGATTCAAATAACAATGAAAGAAGAGATCACTTACACTGGTGTCACCTGCAGTATAAGCTTGCTCTCATTCCTCCATGAAAGTCGTCTCTCCTCTCAGTTACATAAAGAAAAGTAAAAATTATATGAAAAGAAAACTAAAAAAACCTAAGTTATAAACTACAAATTATCCTAAGTTCTATTCTCTGTTTGGTCGTCCCCATTTACAGTGAAATACCTCCTTTTATAGGCAAAAACCCAGAGTGGAGAGGCGTGAGAAGATAGGGGAGCAAACGCTCCCCCTAACTCCCTAACAAAGCTGCAAAAATACGGTTTTGGCTGCGTTTCTGCGGCCAGGGTGTGGCCAGGTGGCCATACCCTGTTGGTGGAACTCCCCGGCTTCGCGATGTATATTTATCTTCAGCTGGATTTGCAGTTTAAGTCAGGGATTTTGACGAAATGGCCTTTGATCTTTGGCTTCAACCGCTTGATTTGGGATGATTCATTTCAACCGGTTTTCAACCTCTTAGATTTGCCAAGATTTACCCTGATTCATTGATTTCGAATTTATTCCGATTTAATTCAGAATTTGATGGGCTTTTGGGCTCATTTTTCTTCCTCTCCTTTAGGAATGGGCCTACAAATAAATTAAACAATAATTAGGAACAAGCAGAGTTTATTTAATAATAAGTATTATAATATGATAATAAATGTGCAATCTTAGCGACCGATTAATATTAACAACTTTGCAACCCTATCAAGATACCTGAAGGTGACACCGTCACCTTCGGAGATGACTCCAAAGAAAAGATTGTTAGTATAGGTAGCATTAAACTTGGTTCATCTCCTATGATTGAGAATGTTGTTTTAGTTGATGGACTCAAGCATAATTTCTTGAGTGTTAGTCAACTTTATGACAAAGGTTTTAATGTAATTTTTGATGACTTAGTTTGTAATGTATTTGATAGACAAACTAATGCATATATACTTTCTGGATTTCGTGAAAATAATGTATACATGATTGATATGTCCAATATGTAATGTAATGCTACTTGTTTGAATGCCTTCTATGATGACTCTTGGTTGTGGTATAGGAGACTAGGCCATATTTCTTTTGATCATCTATCTAGAATAAACAACAAGGAAGCGGTAAAAGGTATTCCTTGTTTGAAATTTGAAAAGGACCGCATTTGCGATGCGTGCCAACTTGAGAAACAAACCAAGTCCTCTTTCAAATCCATCAAGGATATCATGACATCACGACCCTTGGAGTTAATTCATATGGATTTGTTTGGTCCTACTAAAACTAAAAGTCTAAGTAGAATCGTTTTGCTTTTGTATTAGTTGATGATTTTTCTCGTTTTACTTCGGTTTTCTTTTTAGAACATAAAAATCAAGCCTTTTCACATTTTCAAATGTTTAGAAAAAGAGTTGAAAAGAAAAAAGATTCTTCAATTTTACAAATAAGGATTAACAGAGGCGGTGAATTCAATAGCCAATCTTGTATCACTTACTGCGAAGAACATGGAATTAAACATGAATTATCTTGTCCTAGAACTCCATAACAAAATGGAGTAGTTGAGAGGAAAAATCAAACACATCAAGAAATGGCTAGAACTATGTTAAACAAATATGGTCTCTCTCAATACCTATGGGCAGAGGCAGAAACACATCTTGTTACATATCAAATAGGGTTTTTCTTTACAAAAACACTTCTAAAACTTCTTTCAAAATTTACTATTTAAGAAAACTAAATGTTTCTTATTTTAAAGTTTTTGGTTGTAAATGTTTTGTTTTAAATACTAAAGATAATTT
Source organism: Agave tequilana (assembly GCA_038442645.1). Lineage (NCBI taxonomy): Eukaryota > Viridiplantae > Streptophyta > Magnoliopsida > Asparagales > Asparagaceae > Agave > Agave tequilana. The sequence continues at coordinate 87,886 of JAVJIF010015702.1, forward strand.
AGGTAAGTTTGATGCAAAATCATATGAAGCTATTTTGTTGGATACTCCAACACTTGTAAAGCTATAGAGTCTTCAATAAATCTACTATGACTATTGAAGAATCTATACATGTAAAATTTGAGTAATCTAATGTTTTTATTAAGAATGTTGTAGAAGTAGATTCTTTAGGTGAAGACATGGAGAGGATAAACTTGAAGGACTCACCTATACAAGAAGACAAGCCAAAGACTGATATGCAAAGTGAAGTTCAAGAAGTTGAAGTGGAGTCAACACAACCACTTTCAAAGAATTGGAGATTCACTCCACATCATCCTAAGGATCTCATTATAGGTGATGTATCAAAAGGGGTAACTACTCGTTTTAAGCTCCATGATCTTTGTGGCCATTATGCTTTTATTTCTCATTTTGAACCAAGGAACATCCTCGAAGCCGAGGGCAACTCATATTGGTTGCTTGCCATGTAAGAGGAGCTCAATCAATTTGAGCGCAACCAAGTTTGACATCTTGTCCCTAGACCCCATGATAGACCAACAATTGGCACTAAATAGATTTTTAGAATAAAGTTGTATGAGTCGGGCAATGTTGTTAGGAATAAAGCTAGGTTAGTGGCCCGAGGTTACACCCAAATCGAAGGTATCAATTTTGAGGAAACCTTTGCATCCGTAGCATGGCTTGAAGCCATACAGATAACACTTGCTTTTGCTTCCTATAAAGATTTTAAACTTTTTCAAATGGATGTCAAAAGTGAATTTTTAAATGGTTTTATTGAGGAGGAAGTGTATGTTGAACAACCCCCGGGTTTGTTGATCCTACACATCCGGATTTTATTTTCAAACTAGACAAAGCTTATATGGTTTAAAACAAGCTCCTAGAGCTTGGTATGAAAGACTTTCATCATTTCTTATTTCTAATGATTTTGCTAAAGGAACAATGATACCACTTTGTTTGCTAAATATGTTGAAAATGTTATTCTTATTGTTCAAATTTATGTTGATGATATTATATTTGGATCTACTAATGAAAAACTTTGCAAAGATTTTGAATCATGTATGAAGGAGGAATTTGAGATGTCTATGATGAGCGAACTTAACTATTTCCTTTGACTCCAAATCAAGTAAAGGAGTGATGGGATTTTTATAAATCAAGCCAAGTACACGAAGGAACTCATCAAGAAATTTGGGCTTGAAGGGGCTAAGACAAGCAAAACTCTCATGGCTACCACCACTAAACTTGATAAGGACAAACAAGGTATAAATGTAAACATTAAACTCTATCTAGCATGATTGGTAGTTTGTTATATTTTAACGGCCAGTAGGCCAGATATTATATTTAGTGTTGTCCATATGCTAGATTTCAATCGTGTCCTAAAGAGTCCCATTTGATTGCGATAAAACACATTATTAGATATCTTAAGGGCACCATTGGAATGGGTTTGTGGTATCCGAAAATTAGACAATTTTCCATGACGAGTTTTTCGGATGCTGAGTATGCGGGTTGTAGAGTGGGTAGGAAGAGTACTAGTGGAACCTGTTAGTTTTTAGAAAATTGTCTTGTTTCATGGTCTTTCAAGAAGTAAAATTCTGTAGCCCTCTCAACCACCGAGGCTTATTGTGCACAAGTCCTTTGAATGAAACATACTCCTTGACTATGATTTGCATTATGACCATATTAAAATATTTTGTGATAATACTAGTACTATTCATATGACTAAAAATGCAAATCAACATAGTAAGACAAAGCACATTGACATTCGATATCACTTTATTAGAGATCATTATGAGAAAGGTGATATTGAAATTGATTATGTTTCCACTTATTTTCAACTTGCGAATATTTTTACTAAACCACTAGATTATAATAGATTTTTATTTATTTGTGGTGAATTAAATGTTTGCATTATGGATTCATGAAAATTTTGCAAATACTCTTCAAAAATGTTTTGTTGACTTGACCCTTTTTGATGCATGACAAAAAGGAGGAGAAATACTTTTGAGTTATTATTTCTTTTTCATGCATACTTTTCATTTCATCTTTGTTATAATTTGTAAAGTTTATTTTATTTGTAAAGAATATATTCTTTTCTTATACTTGATAGACAGCATGATTTGAGGGGGAGCTTTTTCAAGCTCCTTTCACATTTTTTTAAATAACTTATATGTTTTGTCATCATAAAAAGGGGGAGATTGTTGGCCCAAGCTTACAATCACCATATTTTTTAGAGTTTTGATGATCACAAAATATATATAGTTATTTGTACTAATCAAGTTTAAGTGTTTAAGATTATTTCAGGGTTCTAAGGATTCAAGAAGTTTTTTCCCCTAAAGAAAGGTGGTGTTGACTCAAGATGACTCAAATACAGGAACAAGAATTCAAGTAACTCAACGATGCAAATGGAAAAGCCCGGTTGAAGATCTTTTTGTCACCTAGACCCTTGTAAATTCTTAGTATGTTAAAGAGTGTGGATATGATAGATGTGCTCAAGAAGTCACACACACAAAAATACACTTTTCAAAAATACAAGTTTTGGTTAGTATTGATTTTGTTGCATGTTTGGTATTAATACATGTTTCATATTTTATCAAATATTTTATATCAAGTTTAGAATATGTATTTTATCTCATATACTATACTACATAACCCTCAAACCAATTCAAAATATTTTAAAATATTTCAAGTTCAAAAATCTGTTTTAAATACATTTCAGGCCATAACGGTCGACCTGCTGGTCGACCGTAGCTATTTCAAGTCAAAACGGTCGACCGGTCAGTCGACGGGGCCTTTTGGTCGTGGGCGTGCACGTGTCACGAGCCGCTCCATCTTGGGCTCATTTGGGCTCATCCCATGTGGTAGAGTGGTCTAGAATAATATTGCAAATACTATGTAAAGAGGGATATTCCCTAGAAGATTCCCCTAGAGGGATATTCTATAGAAGATTCCTAGAGGGATACTCCCTAGAGGGATATTCCATAGAAGATTCCTAGAGGATTCTAGAATAAGATATTTAGGGATGAATCTATGGGAGCTTCTAGATATTCTAGAAGCCTCCAATTCTAGAGAATTCTTGTACAAATCCTTGCCTATAAATAGGGGCCAAGGGTGCTCATTTGTAATCATCAAGGAAAGCAAGAGTCACTTCTTCTCTAAGTGTTCTCTCTCTTGAGTGAGTGTGAGGGTTAAGCTGACTTAGCTTCGCCTCTAAGGGGAAAGAGCGAGTTAAGTGCCACGCGGGTTTAAGTGGTTCGAAGTCAAAAGAATCCGCCCGTGACAGTTGGTATCAGAGCCTAGATTTGGGAGTGATAATGTCGAGCCCCGATCTTCATTCCGAGGTAGTTGGAGTTGTGGATCCAAAGGATGCCCCCAAGCTTCGTAGAGAGAAATCCCGCGATGTCATGGTGACGCTAGAGGCACACTTAGCTAAGATGGAGCTTACCGTGGCGGATAAGCTGGAGGCTTACGATGAGCGCATCAAGAAGCTAGAGTCAGTAGGAGACGAGCTTCAGGAGGAGATATAATCGGCCTTGAATTCAGCCGTCGACATGTTGCAGTAAGGGAACACTTGCCTGAGGGAGGAGAACGCGGTTCTGCAGAACCACGTGGAGGTACTCTTGAAGGAGTTGGCCGAGCTTAAGGAGAGGATCGACCAACACGATGTCGCATTGGCAACTCGAGGTATGGTGTCACATCCTTTTATGGCTAAAGATGTGCCCTAGACTAAGCCTTATAGGGGGTCTCAAAATGCTTGGGAGATTGATAACTTCCTTTGGAGCATGGAAGTCTACTTCAATGCTGCCAGATTTTGAGACGATGCATCCAAGATTCAAGCTGTGCCTCTTTATCTTGAAGACATTGCTACATTATGGTGGCGTGGCGATATGCAGATATGAAGAAGGGCACGTGTTCCATTAGCACATGGGAAGAGTTCAAGGCGGATCTTAAGCCGCAGTTCTATCTGGAGAATGCCGAGGACGAGGCCTAAGCTAAACTTCGATGCCTTACTCATAAAGGTTCCGTTCGTAATTATGTCAAAGAATTTTCAGAATTGCTGCTGGAGATCCCTGATATGGGCGAGAAGGACTCTCTATTCTCGTTCATGGATGGCCTCGCTGGGTGGGCCAAGATGGAACTACAAAGGCGAGGGGTCCAAATCCTTGCCCAAGCCATGCAAGTGGTCGAGTCTCTTATCGAGTTCAAGAAGATAGGAGATTCATCCAGACTAAAAGACAAGAGGGGCAAGTCAGCTAAAGATAGAGAAGAAAAGGAGAAACCATCTAAAGAATTCCTACCTATGCCGACTTTTGAGAAGGGAAAGTTCCGCGGCAACACCAATAGAGGAAGCGATCGTCCAAAGAAGTTTGCATGCTACTTTTGCGGAATCCCCATAAAGCCATGGACTATCCCAAGAGGGCTAATCTCGCTGCTTTTGTCCAAAGAGAAGACGAGAAGCAACCGAAGGAGACTAGGCTACATTCACTTCGTCTCCTCAATGCTATCAGGGTGAAGGTGGATGAAAGGCCTCAAGGGGCAATGTTTGTCGAGACAACCATTTCCAGTAAGACCTTCAAGGCCCTTCTAGATACTGGAGCTTCTCATCTTCTTGTTTCAACTAATGTTGCTAGCAAGCTAGGCCTTAAGATCTCTAAGGGAGGAGGCACCATTAAGACCGTCAACTCGAGTCCCACTCTTATCGATGGTGTAGCTCACAAGGTGGATGTGAGCATAGGGGAGTGGCATGGCCAGGAGAACCTGACAGTCATGACCATGGACGACTTCGATGTGGTTCTTGGCTTAGAGTTCCTGGATAAGGTGAAGGCTGTGTTGGTTCCCTGCACCAACACTATGTGCATCCTTGAGGGGAAGGCGTGTATAGTTATCAAGCAGGAGAACATATCATCCAAAATGCTCTCGGCATTGCAGATATCCAAGGGAGTTCGATGACCATGAGCTGACCTTTCTTGCTACCATTAAGGTGGAGGAAGGCTCAAAGCAGGGAGAGGACGCGCCCAATGAGATTCGAGACGTCTTGAAAGAGTACTAGGACATCATGCCCGCCAAGCTGCCAAGCAAGCTTCCACCTAGGAGAGAGGTGGACCACAAAATCGAGCTCGAGTCAGGAACTCGATCGCTGGCCATGGGTCCTTATCGCATGGCGCCACCAGAACTGGAGGAACTTCGAAAGCAACTGAAGGAGTTGTTGGATGCTAGATATATTCGTCCGTCGAAGGCTCCCTATGGTGCACTAATGCTCTTCTAGAAGAAGCATGATGGTTCATTGCGGCTTTGCATCGACTACCAAGTGCTAAGCAAGATCACGGTGAAAAACAAGTACCCTATTCCTCTGATAGCGGACTTATTCGACAGATTGGGTCAAGCAAGATACTTTACCAAGCTCGACTTATGCTCGGGATATTATCAAGTGTAGATTTCGGAGGAAGATGAATCAAAGACCACGTGCATGACCAGGTACGGATCGTACGAATTTTAGTTATGCCATTTGGTCTCACCAATGCACCGGCCACATTCTACACTCTGATGAATAGGGTGTTGGAGCCTTTCTTGGACCATTTTGTGGTGGTCTACTTGGATGATATTGTGGTGTATAGCTACACCATGGATGAGCATATGGAGCACTTGAGGCAAGTGTTCCAGGCCCTCAGAATAAACGAGCTTTATGTGAAAAGGGAGAAGTGCTTGTTCGCACAAGAGGAAGTGATGTTCCTTGGCCACACCATTGGAAGAGGCAAGATTCGGATGGATCAAGCCAAGATCCAGGCTATATTGGAGTGGGAACCTGCCACCAAGGTGACGGAGCTGCAATCTTTCCTTGGTTTGGTGAACAACTATCGTTCATCAAGAGCTATTCAGCGATAGCTGCTCCACTCACGAATTTGCTGAAGAAGAACCGGGCTTGGGATTGGAGTTCGAAGTGCCGGGGGCGTTTGAGGCCTTGAAGAGAGCTGTGACAGAAGAGCCAATTCTCGCACTACCCAACTTCAGCAAACCATATGAAGTGCACACCGACGCGAGTGACTTCGTGATTGGAGGGGTGTTAATGCAGGAAGGACACCTTGTAGCCTATGAGAGTCAGAAGCTCAATGATACCGAGAGGCGGTATACCGTACAGGAGAAGGAGATGACAGTTGTGGTTCACTGTCTTCGAGTATGGAGGCACTACTTACTTGGCTCGAGGTTCATAGTGAAGACAGACAATGTGGCCACCAGCTACTTCCAGACCCAAAAGAAATTGTCTCCCAAGCAGGCCGATGGCAAGACTTCCTAGCCGAGTTCAACTATGTGCTCAAGTACAAGCCAGGAAGAATCAACTTGGTAGCAGATGCACTAAGTCAAAAGGCTAAGTTTGCCACTATGCTGAGTCAACCTCAGAGCGCCTTTCTCAACCGCGTCAAAGAAGGCTTAGCTCATGACCCTACGACCAAGAACATGATGGAGTATGCTAAGGAGGATAAGACTCGGAGGCTCTGGCTGGAAGGAGATCTACTTTATACGAAGGGGAGGCGGTTGTACGTGCCACTATTTAGGAACCTAAAGAGGGAGCTTCTCAAGGAGTGCCATGACTCCCAGTGGGCGGGACATCCAGGTGTGCACCGTAGTTTAGCTCTTGCAGAAGAGAATTATTACTGGCCTCGCATGAGGGATGATGTTGAGGCCTATGTGAAGACTTGTCTTGTGTGCCAACAAGACAAGATAGAGCAAAGGGTACCGGTCGGATTACTGGAACCACTACCGATTCCAGAGCAACCCTGGGAAAGCATCTCCATGGATTTCATCATGGGCTTACCCAAGTCCGAGGGGTGCAGCGTTATTATGGTGGTGGTCGACCAGTTCTCAAAGTATGGCATCTTCATTCTAGCCCTAGCCAAGTGTCCAGCCAAGGTAGCAGCCCCACTGTTCCTAAAGCATGTGGTGAAGTATTAGGGTTTTTCTAAGATGATTGTAAGTGATCGAGATGGCCACTTCACAGGCAGGTTCTGGACGGAGCTCTTCAAGCTCATGGGGTCAGACTTGAACTTCTCCACTAGCTTCCAGCCTCAGATGGATGGTCAGACAGAGCAGGTGAATGGCTTATTGGAGGTCTATCTGAGGCACTATGTGAGTGCCAACTAGCAAGATTCGACGAAACTTCTAGACATAGCCCAATTATCCTACAACCTACAAAGGAGTGAGTCTACCGAAAAGAGTCCGTTCGAGATCGTCACTGGACAGCAGGCGCTTACTCCTAACTCCACTACTACAGGCTACAAGCGAAGTAGCCCGGCTGTCTATAAATTTGCCAAGGGGGTGGCAAGAGCAGAACAAGTTGGCGCGTTCGTGTTTAAGCAAGGCGGCCAAGAGGATGAAGAAATGGGCAGATAAGAAGAGGAGGCATATGGAATATCAGGTTGGTGACCTGGTCCTTATCAAGCTTTCTACTCTGGATTGTCACAAGGGACTACACAAGAGCTTGATAACGAAGACGAAGGCCCATTTTCTATTGAGAAAAGAGTGGGGAATGTAGTCTACATGGTACAACTTCCCCCAACGGTGAAATATCATCCGGTCTTTCATGTGAGCATGTTAAAGATTTACCATAAGGACGCGGAAGATCCGGATCGTGGGAAGTCTAGTCGAGCACCAGCAGGAATTTACATGGAATTTGACAAGGAAGCAAAGGAGATCATAGCAGACAGGACGGTTCGTGAAACGAACAACCACCTGAGATTGGAATACTTTGTGAAGTGGAAGGGGTTGTCAGATAGCGAGAGCAGTTGGGAACCGGCATGAGCTCTTTGGCAGTTCGAGGACTTGATCGAGAAGTTCCATGGGGAGAAAACTCAGCGATGAGGGCATCGCTCAGATAGGTGAGGGAGAATGTCACGAACCGCTCCATCTTGGGCTCATTTGGACTCATTCCATGTGGTAGAGTGGTTTAGGATAATATTGTAAATACTATGTAAAGAGAGATATTCCCTAGAAGATTCTCCTAGAGGGATATTCCATAGAAGATTCCTAGAGGGATACTCCCTAGAGGGATATTCCATAGAAGATTCCTAGAGGATTCTAGAATAAGATATTTAGGGATGAATATATGGGAGCATCTAGATATTCTAGAAGCCTCCAATTCTAGAGAATTCTTGTACAAGCCCTTGCCTATAAAAGGGGCCAAGGGTGCTCATTTGTAAACATCAAGGAAAGCAAGAGTAAGCAATACAGGCTTCCACTTCTTCTCTAAGTGTTCTCTCTCTCTCTTGAGTGAGTGTGAGGGTTAGGCTGACTTAGTTTCGCCTTTAAGGGTAAAGAGCGAGTTAAGTGCCGCGCGGGTTTGAGTAGTTCAAAGTCAAAAGAATCCGCCCGTGACACACGTCTGTGCACGTTTGCTAGTCGACCGGGTCGGTCGACCGTCAACACCTGCGATCGACCGATCGGTCGACCGACTGCATGGGCCTCACTCTCTGTTTGTGCCGGTCGAATGGGCCGATCGACCAGCAGTTCAAATTTTTCTTTTTTAAAATGTACTGCGGTCAATCGGGCGGTCGATCGGAGCCAACGACTATAACTTTAGTGACATGACTGGCCGGTCGACCGGCAGACGTCTAGACTGGCACAACGGCTCTATTTTGGATCTCTTTTGTTTTTTATGGGTTCCAAAGGCTATTTTTCGTTTCCAAGTGGTTAAACTCTCCCCTAATGACCTAGTATCACTTATGAATGTTATTTATCCTTTGCCTATATATAGGGGTCATGGGTTTTGGTTTTTCCACAAGAAAAATATCTAAGTTTCAAGTATTTTCAAGAGAAGAAGTGTTTCATTGCTTTTCATTTCTAAGTTCTTCTTTTTCAAAAGCTTTTCAGTTGGTTTTTAAGTCTTCAAAATCTCTTTAACTGATTTTTCTTCTCTCACTTAGCTTCTTGAGCCTAAAATCATACTCCAATCTATAAGAAGTTGTAAGAGAATGTTTGTGGTCTTCCTAAATCACCAAGTGACTTGTATTCCCTTGAGTTGTTGTTCCTCTTGTGTGGAGGATAGTATTATTGGAGTTGGGTACTCCGGTCTTGTGTAGACCAAGTTGCAATCCCTTGGGTGTAAGGTTCCTGTGTGAAAGTTCTCTTTGTGGATATAGTGGAAATCCTTTATAGTGGTGAAGCCGGGGTCGTAGAGCAGTGGCTTGAACCTCGAAACAAATTCTCTTGTATTTGTGATTGATTTATTCTTTCTCTTTATTGCTTTATATTCTTATACTTGTGATACTATTTGTCTTGCTTTTCTATATTACATTCATTTCATCTTCTTACATTTTTGGTCTTTACTCATATCAACAAGAAAGTAATTAAGCACCTCAACTCATAATCTAGAGGAATTAAAGAGGAGAAGTTCTAGAGCCCTTCACTGGGAATTCGGCTTCAATTTCTTGTTCTGAGTGACCGCTTGCATTTTTCATCTCAACTATCTTTAAAAGTGTATTTGATTAGCATAACACCTATTCACCCCCTCTAGGTGTTTTTCAAAAACAGCCCAAGGACTTAAGGACTCGAGCAAACAAAGCCATAAAACTAAGAATTTTATTATATGAACCGCTTTTAGACGTGAATACTTATGCTTTATGAGGCACAAATACCCAGCTTAATTAGAGAATATATATATATTTCAAACTTATCTAATCATCTTTTGCATAAATACCAAGGCTTGCTTAGGCCAAAGCGCCTAGCTAATCAATAATTAGATTTGTTTATTTTTCATAGATATACATATATATATATATATACATATTTATACACACATATATATATATACATATATATACATATAAATATACATACATATATATTTTAATAAGGCATAAGAATCTTTATTTTTGAACCTTAAGTGTGTAAGTGTATAAAGTGCGTATATTTCATCAAGGAAAAGATCAAGACTAAATTACTTTGACAAATGATCTTTCTAACCCTAAAAATCAAACAAATAATCTTATTTTGATCAAGTATAAGAAACCCTATTTTGATTTTCTTATTCCTTAAAATTGACTTTTTCTTACAAAAAAATATGTCAAAATATTATTTCTATTTTCAAAAAGTTTTTAAAAGTAAAGAAAATGTTAATTTTTTTCTTTTTTTAATAAAAAGAAAAACCTAAGTTATGTTAGAACCCTCTCCCACACCTATCTTATGCATTGTCCTCAATGTATGAATTAATGCATAGATGCATGAAAAAGAAGAAAGGGAAGAAAAAATATTACCTTAAGGTAGTGGTTTCGGTGGTAGTCTGATTGGTCTACGAAATGCGGCTCAATCTACTTTGCGTGGAGTTCGGAGGAACACACCAGAAATCTCTCTAATATAACCACTAAAATGATGTATATATGAATGATCTTTATTAAAAATTTTACCCCATCTAATTTCCAAATTTCACAAATAATTTCGGAGTCAATTTTATCAACACCCTTGTCCCAAAATGGAGTGTGAAAAGATGGAATGATTGACTTGGAAAAGTGACTTAAGTTAAGTAAAGATTCAGGAGTCGAGATTGGCTCAGGAAGTGAGTCCAAATTAAGAAGTTGAAACTCAAGTCCACATTCATTTACCAGCAAAGGAATGTGACTTAATATTGGTGATTCAAGTTCAAGAATGTCAGGTATAGGAATCAAAACTTACTCTAAATTATTGCTCAAGTTGGGTAACAAAACAGGAGTCAATATTGATTCAGGAAGTTGTACTGGATCACAAATCTGAAAATCTAGGTTACATTCTCATTGAGTTTGATTTCATAAAATGAGAACTTACCAATTTATCAATGAGACTTTCAAAAGCATGAAATTGGTTAAGTTCAATATGATGATCATAAAAGATTGGCGATTCAATTTCATGATAAATTGGCACAGGATCCAATGTTCACTTGGGAAAAAGATTGAAATCAGGTAAAGACACCGAAGTCATTATTGAATCAGGAAGTAGAATTAAATCACCAAGTTGAGGTCAGGATCATATTCAAGTTCAATTTCAGGAAAGAGATAACTTACCAAAATATCAATTTCGTTTTCAAAGTTTGGGATTTGGGCAAGTTCAAATGGGTGTGCTGAAATGGAATCTTATTTTCAAAAACAACATGATTCTTCGGCTCTAACAGAATGGTTAGCGACATCAGAAATGATCAAACGGAAGAATAGAGTGTTTGGACCATTATATCTATGTCATGATTATGAGCGATTTAAGCCTAAGTCATGACTTCAAGCATCTTTTCATAGTCAATTAGTTCATCGTTTTGTTGCGATTGGACTCGAAAAGATGAATTTTTGTTTTGGAGTTTGTGGTGAAATCGTGAGTCCATCAGATTTTGTGATTGTTGCTTGGACTCACGCATACTCATTTCCAAGATTGATGGTTTTGTATTTTGAACTAGTGGAACTGAGTATGAATCTTGAAAATATTGTGGACAAGGTGGATAAGGAGGACAAGTTGGTTAAAAATTGGACTCGGGGGAGGTGAATCCCCGTTGACTCTGTGAAGTGTTGAAATTATTTTGAAAATTATGGTTATAAGATTCGAGGCATGGGTTATATTGATTTGGATAAGACCAATCTGGCACACCAGGCTGGTTAAAGTTATAATATGTCGGGTTGGTAATATCTGAAAAAGAGGTCAGGGTGTAATATAGATTACCATTAAAATTGGAAAAATTATTGTTATAAGCCATATCACACAGGAAATGTCAAACACAAATAAAGAAAAACAAACAAATAAGCAAACAAATAAAAAGAAAAAATCTAACCTAAGTTAGGGTAAATCTTAAACCTAGACGACTCCTAATTGGTTGACTGTCCACGGGGGTATATTGCAGAATCTGATCACAAATTAATCGGCCAGTTAGGGACAAGATCGGTGGGAGGTATCCGCGCAGAAGCGACGAGCCTAATTAAGCCAAACCACCAGCTTTCGGGGTTTCGCCCCTTAATCCCCAACCTTAGTCACCGATTTGGCAAGAGTCAGATTCAAATCAACTTTCCCCTTAAGTCAGTCTCCTATTTGAGTCCGAGATGTCCCTAGGGCCAACGTCTACTCAGTTTTAGTTAGGCTTGGGTTAGTGAGTGAGGAGATTGTTTGTGGGCTAAGGGAGGGTAATGACTTCCACACCTTATCTTGTTTATAAGACAAGCTCTTAAATCAATTTAGTACGGTGTACAAGTATATAGAAAAAAGTAACACTCAAGCAATATTTCATACAAGAATGAACCTTATACTAAATACTACGCACACATACCTTGGCTCCAGCACTCTTCAACTGTAAATAGAAAATGTAATGAAATAGATACGTGCCTAAATATAAAGTCTAAATCATTTTTAGCGTTTACAATCAACTTTTTACTATTGTATTAGAAATGTATATACAGTGAGTCAAATAAGGAGATAATACTACAGATATTAAACTATGCAATTCAGCCAACCTGTATAAAATACAAGTTAGTAGTTTATTCAGATTGCCACAAGAATGTAGCAAATCTGTGGGTTTTCTAGGCTCTACTTTCTTGAACAGAGTCCAGGGTCACTTATATGTCCACTGCAACAAAAATTTCTTATTGTTAAATCTGTACACCAAAAATAAAGAAGAAAATTAACCAAAAATATAAATCTAAAAAGAGAATAACTTACCATCCCTCCTCGGCAACGGCGCCAAAATTTGATTGAGTTTTTGCCTGCACACAAAAATACAGAATTTTAGAACTTTTAAATAAAGAGTGCAGGTACTCAATTCTACCACGATAGCAAGTGGCTATATGGGTCGTGATCCACAAGGAGGGACTAGCGATGGAAGTTTTTTAAGCAAGTTCTCTTTTATGATACAATTAATGGTTAAAATTCTTCTTTTAGTTCTTAAAAAGAAAAGAGAAAAATAGAGTTAAAGTCAAGTTAGGAAGAAAGTGGTAGAATGAGAAGGTGGAGAAAATAGAAGTGATATGTACAAAGAAATTGAAAAAGAGTGAAAGAGATTTGGAAGATTTTGGTGTTAGTAATTTACACTAAAAGTTAAAAGAAAGAAATTAAAAATAATTACATACATCTTTTGACCAAAAGCTTACCTTGAATCTTTGGCGACGATGTCACCTTCAAGTGGAGGCAATCAGCGCATAGCCCATAAGAATTAATTCTTGTCTCTTTCACATTACATCATCAAGATAAAACAAGTATGAAATGATACAGACTGAGACTAAAATTCATCGTCATGAGCTATCGGTGGCACTCGCAAAGGTAAGGCTCTTTCGATGCTATACGACTCACTTGGATAGTAATTGGTACAAGAAAGAGAGAAGTAGAAAAGAAGAAGAAGAACACAAAAATAACGTACATAAAAAAGGTAACTATAGATCCGATTTTATAACAATAAGAGAAAATAAGAACAACTTGCACTAGTATCACTCTCAGTAAAAGCTTCATTCTCATTCTCCTATAAAACTCTGATCTCCTCTGAATTACATAAATGAAAACTAAAAATTACATAAAAAGAAAAACAAAAACCTACACTAAAAAGAATGAAAAAATGGACTAAATTCTATCTCTGCATCATCGTCCCCTGCGCGCTCTGAAAAACCCAGTATTTATGGGCAAAACCCAATGGGGAGGGGCGTACGAAGATAGGGGGAGGAAACGCTCCCCCAACTGTTGCAACAAAGCCACGAAAACGCGGTTTTGGCCACGTTTTTGCGGCCTGGGTGTGGCCAGGTGGCCACACCCAATTGATGGGGGTCCCTGGTTTTGAGAGATTATTTTATCCGGTTCTAGATTTCTCATTTCAGCTCCTGGATTTGACGAAACGGCCTTTGATCGTTGGTTTTAACCGATTGATTTGAAGAGATATATTTTTAACTGATTTTCAACCGATCCGATCTGCCCTGATTTACTGACTTCGAATTAGTTCTGATTTAAATCAGAATTTGATGAGATTTTAAGCTCGTTTCTTTTCCCTCTCCTTTAGTAGTGGGCCTGCAAATAAATTAAACAATAATTAGGAAAAACAGAGCTTATTCTATAATAAGTATGAGAATATGATAATGAATATGCAACATTAGCAACAAAACACACATCCACAGCACACATACACACGCATAAATATTAAAAGCGCAACATGCATACAAAATTATAAAGAGAGAGATAGGTACACTCACGGTGGAGGAGGCAAAGGGAGACAACCGGCTATGGCAGGATGAGAGGAGAAGAGGAAGCTCATTGATTGGTAGTGAAAAATGTATAATTATCATCATATTTACCATCACATTTTCATATTTATTCATATAATTCTGCACATTTACTAATATTTTGTTATTTAATGTGTGCAGGCCTTGAGTATTGAATTAAATAAAGAATTAAAGCTTAATGAAGCCCAAAAGCCCATATCCAAGCCCAAGTCCAAGCCCAGGTGCAAAAGTGCAATCACAAGAAGTCAAAAGTGCAAATACAAATTGTAAAAATTGCAAATACTACAAAGAGGGAAAGGATAGAATTCTATTCTACCCTAAATGCTTGGTGGATGAGGATAAATAAGAGTGCAAGGATGAGATTCATTTTTGAAGGGATTTGGATTTAGGGTAACTTGATTTCTAAGTTATCTCAAAAATCCAAAATGAAGAGCCAGGATCCAGCATCCAGAAGCATATGCCCAGATGGACGGACCAGAGGAGGCCACGCGCGAAAGCGCGCGGCCAAAGATCAGACTGTTGCCGCGGAAACGCGGCCCAAGCCGCGTTTCCGCGGCAATCCTGCCTTATCCATCTACCAGTTTTCGTGGAGGAGTTTATCCGGGACTCTATCGCCTTCTGCACCTATAAATACCCCTGCAGGCGCAGCAGAGAGGGCATCCAGAGAAGATTAGGTTTTTTCTTTAGCTTTTTCTTAAAATTCTGCACGTTGTAATTTCGTTTTTAATGCTTTGTGGAGAAGAAGGAGCTTGTATTTGGAGACGTACTTTCGAATAAAGGTTACTTTCTGTTGCATATTTAATTCTTGTCAATTTTTATTTCTTTTCTCTGTGTTTATTTGCTTCGGTTTTCATCTGCGATCTCTTGTTTTCTTTCTTCTTCTTTTCGTCTAATTAAAAATTAAAAAAATATAAAAAAATAATTATAAAAAAAATGATGTCTAACTAATTCTTTGTGTGGTTTGCTGATCACTTAAGCAACCCTAGGGCAAGTTAGGATTTGAATCGATTGATGACCATTCTTTAGAAACCCTAGGTTTAATGATTATTGTTCTTGAAGATTAAACTGATAATTAGATTTCTTAATCTAGGTTGCACATTTAAAAGACTTCTCATGACTTCATACTTAAGAACTAGGACAGCCTAAATTTAAGATTAATCTTTTCTTAAGCTGTACTTAGATGTTAGGATGAAACATTGTTTAGTTTTTAATAATGTAACTTAGTTAGAATCTTGTATCGTCTTTTCTTACTTGAATCATTCTTAATAACCTATGATGAATCACATATATCTCAAGATGAAATTCAACATCCAAGACTTGCATGATGGGTTGTGGTAGTAGATCAGTAGAACCATACTTCTTTATTCATATACACTTCAAATCTAATCCTTTCTCTGTTTTATTCAAAGCATAACGAGGAATCGGCCGAAAAGCTTGCATCACATCCTTCCCTGAGGATCACGACCCGCTTTGGCCCTTGCTAAGCGGATAGCATTGAGACTAAGAACTCTACAACTCATTCTTATTATTTACAAATTCTTAAATCTCAATCAAAATTTTGGCGCCGTTGCCGGGGAAGGAACAGCACGATTTTCTCAAACTAATTATTTTTATTCTTTCTGTTTGCAGATACAGAGAACAGGAAAACAAAGCAGCAGTGAGGACACATAGCAACTCTGTGCCTCTGCCCTCAAAGGCAGAGCATCAGAGCCTACTTCAGAGCCGCGGGTCCGCGGCAAAAGCCGCGTTTCCGCGGCCTGAGTAGTTGACTACTCATCTGATTTTCTGCAGGTTGCTCAGAATTGCAAAAAAAAAAAAAACTACTTGCTGCTGTGATATATTTCTCTGTGATCACTCTGCAACTGCTAATTAATAACATTAACCCATTTGTTGATAATAAAAAAATTTTAGACTCTTGCATTTAGGGCACGTGTCTATTTTAATTTTTTAATTCTGTTGAAGAGTGCTGGCGACAAGGTACGTCCGCATTGCATATAGATTAGGAAACACTCTTGGCTGTTTACTGCTTTTTGAGTGATTACTTTTCTACTGCTTTACACGTACACAAAAATATCTTAAGGGCATAACCCATAAACAAGATAAGGTGGGGATTTCATCACCCTCCCTTGGCCCACAAATCATATCCGTCACACTCACAGCCCTAACCTTAAGTAAAATTTGACTAGACGTTGGCCCTAGGTTAACTCGGACTCAATAGGAGATTGACTGAAGGAGGAAAATTGTTCGAAATTAACTCTTGTCAAATCGGTGTCTAGGCAGGGGATTGAGGGCCGAAAGCCTGAAGAACGGTGGTTATTTAATTAAGGAACGTCTCTGACGGAAAACCTCCCACCGGTCTTACCACCTACCTGGCCGATTAGCTTGTGGTTAACGTCGACAATAGACCTCCTAAGGACAGTCTAAAGTTAGGAGTCGTCTAGGTCAAGGATAACCCTAGAATAGGATATTTGTTTGTTTTTCTTTTTTTTTTGGTTGATTGGGTGAACTTGTTTGCTAATTGTGCATGCCCGCTTGGTCGAGAAACCCACTTACATCCAGGCTAACTAGAACTAGTTCACCACCCGAGCAAAAGCCCGACTCACACATGGCACAACCACAGTCACTCCAAGATAGGTTCTATCCTATTAGAACCTCTCTTCCTTCTTGCATCAAGCTTACTATTGAAGGTGTTGACCCATTTGAACTCAAGCCACAATACATCAACACCCTTCCCAAATTTCATGGACTTGAATCCGAGGATGCATACTTCTTCATAAAGGAATTTGAAGAAGTATGTCTCATGATGAATATACCTAAGTTAGGAAAAGATGCCATCAAACTTAGGTTTGTCCCCTTTGCTTTGAAGGATTTAGCAAAGAAATGGCTCTACAGTCTAGAGGCCGGTTCAATATCTTCTTGGGATAATTTCATTAAGCATTCTTAAAGAAATTTTATCCCGTTCACAAGACTGCACTGATTAGGAAGAACATCCTACAGTTTAAGCAAACAGCCAATGAACCTTTTTGGAAATACTTCGAACGTTTTAAGGACCTCCTGGCCGAATGCCCTCACCATGGGATAGAGAAATGGCGACTTTGCCAAGTTCTATATGATGAATTAGATTATCCTACTAAAACACTGTTAGAATCCATGTGCCAAGGAGGATTTCTGCAAAAGAACGAAGATGAAGGATGGTTATTATATGAAGAATTAGCTGATAATACCATCCAATGGGAACCTACTCTGGAAAAATTTAGGACTAATGACCCTACTTCTTCTAAAGGAGGTATCCATTCCATTGAGGCCAACGTAGCAACCGATGCTAAGTTAGCTGCTGTTATGCGAAGACTAGAGGCTCTTGAAACTAAAGAGCCAGTCTCTGTGAACCAAGTCAGCCCAACATCTTCGGTGGGCTGTACTTATTGTCAAGATATGAACCATGTGTTCGAGGAAAGTCCTGTCTTCATCGCGCATCAAAGCTTGCCCGAACATATGAGTGCGGCCTTCACAAGGCCCGCCAACAATCCTTATTCACCCACCTACAATCCTGGTTGGAGAAATCATCCCATTTTTCGTGGGGCCCGAGAAACAATGATCAAACTAGGCCCAAATTCTCCAACAATTTCCAAAATCCGCCCTATCAACAAAATTTCCCTAGTCAAAGTCCTCCACCGTCTTTCCAAAATTCACAAATGGAGACAAGACTTTCAAATTTGGAAAGAAAGATGGACACTCTAGTTAAAAGCCATGACACGCTGGCTTAAGTCTTAACTAGAATAGAGATCCAATTGAACCAACAAGAGAGACAGAGGGGTACTCTACCGAGTCAACCATTGCCAAATCCTAGGAATGCTAGGCCAGCCAATGAGGCTCAAGACCCAAACCAGTGTCACATGGTTCATACACTCAGATCGGGGAAACAAGTTGATAATCAAGTATCCATGCCACTGGATCCATCTCAGTCATCCATTCCATCTAGCTCCACTCCTTCTCCATCCAGCTCTAATGAAACTGAAGTTGAAAAGTCAGCAGGATAGGTGCACCAGCCTATAGCTCCATTTCCAAATAGGCTTAGAAGCAGCAACAATGCACATATGGAGAAATTATTAGAGGTGTTCAATCAAGTTAGGCTCAACATCCCACTTCTTGATGCAATCCAACAGGTCCCTAGTTATGCCAAATTCCTTAAGGACATGTGCACCAAGAAAAGAAAGACTAATGTGCCTAAGAAGGTTTTTCTAGCCACTAACATTAGTGAGCTATTGTCCAACCAGATCCCTATTAAGTATAAGGACCCTGGTTGCCCCACCATCTCTTGCACCATAGGTCGAGCCGAAATCAATCGAGCACTCCTCGATTTAGGAGCTAGCATCAATTTGCTCTCTTTCTCCGTATATCAACAACTTGGATTAGGTGAACTCAACCCGACCCAAGTTACTATTCAGTTGGCTGACCGCTCAATCAAAGTTCCTAAGGGAGAGATCAATGACGTTCTCATACGGGTGGGAGAATTCATTTACCCAGTCGATTTCATTGTCTTAGAGACACAACCTGTGTCTAATCCTAGGTCCCAAACTCCCGTCATCTTAGGAAGACCGTTCCTAGCAATCGCAAATGCAATCATAAATTGTAGAAACGGATCCATGAGACTGACTTTTGGGGATATGACCAAGGAAGTCAATGTTTTCAACCTAGGTAAGCATCCCTACGATGTGACCGACCAACCCTTTGAGGTTAACTTCATTGAAAACATGACGAGTGAGCACAATGAGGAGATCACACTAGAGTCAAAGGAAGAGGAAGACTTAGAAGCAAGTGATCTCAGCCTTGATGAGATCGAATGGGAATCAAATCTGAGTTCTATAGAGATGGGAGATTCTAGCTTAACTCCTCCACCCATCGAGCCACCTCCTTCTTTGGAGTTAAAAGCCTTGCCTAAACATCTTAAGTACGCCTACCTAGGTGAACAAGAGACGTTACGGTCATAGTTGCATCTAATTTGACTAATAGGCAAGAGGAAGACCTACTGGCAACCCTTAGGAGACATAGGGAAGCCATTGGTTGGACTATGGCAGATATCAAGGGACTGAGCCCTACGATAGTCCAGCATCGTATCCATCTAGAGGAAGGGGTTAGACCGAAGAGGGATCCACAGCGTAGGCTAAACCCACTCATGCAGGAGGCTGTACACGCCGAAATAGTGAAACTGTTAGATAATGGGATCATTTATCCCATTTCCGATAGCGAATGGGTTAGCCCAATGCATGTGGTCCCTAAGAAGTCTAGCTTTACTGTGGTAGAGAATGACAAGCATGAGTTAGTGCAAACACGATTGCCTACCAAGGTTAGAGTATGCATAGACTACCGCAAGTTGAACGCCGCCACTAGGAAAGATCATTTTCCCCTCCTATTTATCGACCAAATGCTAGAAAGATTAGCCGGTCATGAGTATTACTGTTTCTTGGACGGTTATTCAGGGTATAACCAAATCCCTATAGCCTCGGAGGACCAAGAAAAGACAACGTTCACGTGCCCATTTGGGACATTTGCCTACCGTCGAATGCCTTTCGGCCTATGTAATGCCCCCGCCACATTCCAACGTTGTATGTTAAGCCTGTTTTCTGATATGGTCGAGCGCTTTTTAGAGATTTTCATGGACGACTTCTCCGTCTATGGAAATTCATTTGACCATTGTCTCCATCACTTGGAGCTAGTACTGAGTAGATGCACCGAAAAGAACTTGACCCTCAATTGGGAAAAGTGCCACTTTATGGTGCAGCATGGGATTGTCCTAAGTCATGAGATATCTAGGGAAGGGATAAAAGTGGACAAGGCTAAGGTGGATATCATAGCCAAACTTTCAATTCCACGATGTGTGAAGGACATTCGGTCTTTCTTAGGACACGCTGGGTTTTATCGTAGGTTCATTAAGGATTTTAGCAAAATTGCTAGACCCCTTACAAACCTTCTAGCTAAAGACGTGCCCTTCATATTTGACGATAGGTGCAATAGTGCGTGGGAAAAGTTGAAAGTGGAACTTATTTCTGCACCTATCATCTCACCTCCGGACTGGTCCAAACCTTTTGAGATCATGTGCGATGCCTCAGATTTTGCGATAGGTGCTGTCTTAGGACAGCGTAAGGATAGCAAGCAGCACGTGATCTATTATTCGAGTAGGACGCTCAATGACGCCCAAATGAACTATACTACAACCGAGAAGGAATTCTTGGCAGTAGTGTTCGCTTTGGAGAAATTCCGCCCATACCTACTAGGGACAAGACCACGATTTTCACCGACCATTCTGTACTTCGATACCTTATGCTAAAAAAGGATGCGAAGGCCCGACTCATTCGTTGGATCCTCCTCCTTCAAGAATTTGATCTCGAAATTCGAGATAAAAAAGGTGTTGAAAATGTTGTCGCAGACCATCTCTCTCGCGTGCCTAATGCACCCTCCGACGAACCGCCCATCAATGAAAATTTTCCCGATGAACAACTTCTAGCCATCTCTAAGGAACCATGGTTTGCTGACATAGTAAATTACTTAGTCACAAATCAAACACCACCTAATTGGTCAAAACAGGATAGATACCGGTTCTTGTCTCAAGTCCGGTATTACATATGGGAAGATCCATACCTTTTCAAATATTGTAGCGACCAAATTATTAGGAGATGTGTCCCCGATGAGGAGACTAGAAGCATTCTAACCTTTGTCATGAGTTCGCTTGCGGTGGACACTTTGGTCCCCGCAAAACTGCCGAAAAGATTCTGCAAAGTGGCTTTTATTGGCCAACTGTGTTCAAAGACGCATTCGAGTATTGCAAAAGTTGCACAAGATGTCAAATGATAGGAAGAATTTCCAAACGAAATATGATGCCCCTAAATCCAATTCTAGAAGTAGAACTTTTCGATGTCTGGGGCATTAATTTTATGGGACCCTTCCCTAATTCGTTTGGGCACCAATACATCTTGTTGGCCGTAGACTACGTATCAAAATGGGTTGAAGCCGTTCCTTGCAAGACAAATGACAACAAAGTTGTTGTCAAATTCTTGAAAGAAAATATCATCTCGGGCTTTGGAACCCCTCGTGCCATTATTAGTGACAATGGTACGCATTTTTGCAATAGAACTTTTGAGGCTCTTATGCGAAAATACGCCATAACTCACAAGTTGTCTACACCCTACCATCCTCAAACTAGCAGACAGGTAGAAGTTTCCAATAGGCAAGTCAAGCTCATCTTGGAGAAAACTGTGAATCAGAATAGGAAGGACTGGTCCACCAAATTGGTGGATGCCCTATGGGCATATAGGACTGCCTTTAAGACGATTCTAGGAATGTCTCCCTACAGACTAGTCTTTGGAAAGGCTTGCCACCTTCCTGTTGAGCTAGAGCACCGGGCCCTATGGGCAATTAAGCAGCTAAATTTTGATCTAGAAAAGGCCGGTGAGCTTCGGAAATTGCAAATTTCTAAACTAGAGGAATTAAGGAATGAAGCATACGACAATGCGAAGATTGCGAAGGATAGAGTTAAGGTTTTTCATGACAAGTTCATCACTAGAAAAACGTTTGTCCAAGGACAAAAAGTTTTACTCTATAACTCTAGACTTCATCTCTTTCCTGGCAAGTTGAAGTCAAGATGGACAGGGCCCTTCATTGTTAAGACTGTGTTTCCACACGGAGCCATAGAGATCTACGACCCCAAAAATGGCAATGCATTCAAGGTAAATGGTCAACGTCTTAAAAACTTTTTGGAGTCAGTACCGGAAGTAAATGCAGCCATGGGTCTTTTTGACCCACTGTATCGGTAACTATATCTTTCTGCCAGTTCATGCATCCATGCATTTCATTCATACATTAGGGACAATACATGAAACAAGTGTGGGGGAAGGGTATGTAATATATGTAATATATATAAAAAAATATAAAATAAAATAGAAATATTTTTTCTCTTTATTTATTGCATAAAAAAAATTATTATAAAAAGGATAATACTTTGACTTATTTCTTAAAAGAAATCTAAGTTAGTTTTAAGAATTAGGAAAGTCATGATTAGGATTTCGAAAAAAACTTGGTCAAAATAAATGAATTGTTTAATTTTTAGGTATAGGAGGAGAAATTGAATAAATAATTAGTCTTGATTTTTACCTTAATGAAATGTGCATTCCTAGTGCATATCTAGGATTCTAAGACAAAGACCTTGTGCCTCATAAAAAAAAAAAATATCACCAATTAAGCTGGATACATGTGCCTCAAGAAGCATAAGTATTCACGCCTAAATGTGAGTTCTAAATAAAATAAAGTCCTTAGTTTTGTGGCCTAGTTCATTCGAATTTGAGTCCGCGGGGTGTTTTCTCACCTGGTGCCCTAAAGCCGACCGGTTTGGGAGCCACCGACTTTAAGTTCGCTACATGGGTGGATTAGAAAGCCTAAACTAAGAAATATTATACATGTATTAACACATCTATTAGTCAATTAGTTAGGTATGAGGGCCTCAAGAAGCCTTGATACTTACACAAAAGAAAATTAGATGAGTTATACATGCTAAAAAAAAAAATTTAACACATCTAATAGTCAATTAGTTAGGTATGAGGGCCTCAAGAAACCTTGATACTTACACGAAAGAAAAATAGATGATATTATAAAAATAATAAAGAGGCATGAGAGTCCAAGTTAAGGAATTCCTAGTAAAAATTCATAAGAATGCATATGATTTTTGGTAACGAAAAAGACTATACAAACATTCAATTTTGATCCTTACCTAAAATAAATAACAATTCACTTTATTAAGACTAAGTTTAAGAATGAATAAAAATGATAATCCTAAAACTTATAGACTACTTAGTCTCTTCAAATATAATTCGAATATTCTCCTTTTTATGGATTTTGTGGGTGTAATCCACTGAAAACCCTCACGAGACAACACTCGTCCTCTAGGGTAACTTAGGGGTTTAACGGCTTGTTGCACGTGCTAAGTGCAACCGTGATTCCTACGAAAGTGAGTTAGCTAGATTAGATTTTCTTTTTCTTTTTGATTTTTACTCGAGGACGAGCAAAAAGATAAGTGTGGGGGTGTGTGATTGGTAGTGAAAAATGCATAATTATCATCATATTTACCATCACATTTTCATATTTATTCATATAATTCTACACATTTACTAATATTTTGTTATTTAATGTGTGCAGGCCTTGAGTATTGAATTAAATAAAGAATTAAAGCTTAATGAAGCCCAAAAGCCCATATCCAAGCCCAAGTCCAAGCCCAGGTGCAAAAGTGCAATTACAAGAAGTCAAAAGTGCAAATACAAATTGTAAAAATTGCAAATACTACAAAGAGGGAAAGGATAGAATTCTATTCTACCCTAAATGCTTGGTGGATGAGGATAAATAAGAGTGCAAGGATGAGATTCATTTTTGAAGGGATTTGGATTTAGGGTAACTTGATTTCTAAGTTATCTCGAAAATCCAAAATGAAGAGCCAGGATCCAGCATCCAGAAGCATATGCCCAGATGGACGGACCAGAGGAGGCCACGCGCGAAAGCGCGCGGCCAAAGATCAGACTGTTGCCGCGGAAACGCGGCCCAAGCCGCGTTTCCGCGGCAATCCTGCCTTATCCATCTACCAGTTTTCGTGGAGGAGTTTATCCGGGACTCTATCGCCTTCTGCACCTATAAATACCCCTGCAGGCGCAGCAGAGAGGGCA
Organism: Agave tequilana; assembly: GCA_038442645.1. Classification (NCBI taxonomy): domain Eukaryota; kingdom Viridiplantae; phylum Streptophyta; class Magnoliopsida; order Asparagales; family Asparagaceae; genus Agave; species Agave tequilana. The sequence goes on from JAVJIF010015702.1 coordinate 111,764, forward strand.
TCCAGAGAAGATTAGGGTTTTTTTCTTTAACTTTTTCTTAAAATTCTGCACGTTGTAATTTCGTTTTTAATGCTTTGTGGAGAAGAAGGAGCTTGTATTTGGAGACGTACTTTCGAATAAAGGTTACTTTCTGTTGCATATTTAATTCTTGTCAATTTTTATTTCTTTTCTCTGTGTTTATTTGCTTCGGTTTTCATCTGCGATCTCTTGTTTTCTTTCTTCTTCTTTTCGTCTAATTAAATAAAAAAATTATAAAAAATAATTATAAAAAAATGATGTCTAACTAATTCTTTGTGTGGTTTGTTGATCACTTAAGCAACCCTAGGGCAAGTTAGGATTTGAATCGATTGATGACCATTCTTTAGAAACCCTAGGTTTAATGATTATTGTTCTTGAAGATTAAACTGATAATTAGATTTCTTAATCTTGGTTGCACATTTAAAAGACTTCTCATGACTTCATACTTAAGAACTAGGACAGCCTAAATTTAAGATTAATCTTTTCTTAAGCTGTACTTAGATGTTAGGATGAAACATTGTTTAGTTTTTAATAATGTAACTTAGTTAGAATCTTGTATCGTCTTTTCTTACTTGAATCATTCTTATTAACCTATGATTCATCACATATATCTCAAGATGAAATTCAACATCCAAGACTTGCATGATGAGTTGTGGTAGTCGATCAGTAGAACCATACTTCTTTATTCATATACACTTCAAATCTAATCCTTTCTCTGTTTTATTCAAAGCATACAGAGGAATCAGCCGAAAAGCTTGCATCGCATCCTTCCCTGAGGATCACGACCCGCTTTGGCCCTTGCTACAGCGGATAGCATTGAGACTAAGAACTCTACAACTCATTCTTATTATTTACAAATTCTTAAATCTCAATCACTCATCGGCCCTAGTAGGAGACGAAGGAGAGGGGCACGGGCTGCTAGTGTAACACCCCGTTTCTGGAATACGTACTTAGTTATGTATTCAGATTTTTAATCATATTTTTCGATATAGTTCCTGTATTTTGTTTTTATTTTATCAATATTTATGCGATCGTTTTGCATTAGATCTGGATTCATGGACTCAGAGTCAGCCCTAACCCGAACCGGCGACCCGATCCTAGAGTTGCTCGATTTGGTCTTCTCGGTATTAATATTTGACCGGGTTTAATTTTAAACATCATTTTCCAATATTTTAGATTTTCTATTATTTTTTAAAAAATTTTCAAATTAAATTACATATCTTCAAAACCGGTGTCGTCTAGTACCGCTGATCGATTCTCAAGTTTTTTTTAATTTTTAAATGGAGTTGAATTTCTAAAATTTGCTTTCATATTATCTCTTAAAATCATATTTTCTACCATAATATATTTTTTGAGGATTTTTTGAATTTATCAAAACTCGGCAGGATTTGGTGTCGGCCAGTATCGCTAGTAGATTCCAGAATTTTTATTTTAAAAATAAAACATTTCTAAAAACTAATTTCATATTATTACTTAGGGTGATGTTTTCTACCTCTGCATTTTTTTAGGATTTTTTCGAACAGTCGATATTTCCCGACATTATTAAAATATTATTATTTTTGGAATCTTTTCAATTCTTTCTTTCTTTCTTTTTCTTTTTTCCCCCATCCTATCCTCTGCCCAACCCACTCCCCCTACATGGGGCTGCATCCCATCACACTCCCCTCCCATCAATTTCTTTCTCCTTTTTCCTTTTCTCCTC
>JAVJIF010015703.1:0-95352 GCA_038442645.1 Agave tequilana
GGTTTAGAAGTTTTGCCTATAAATAGGCATCACATTGCATGAGATTTTAAGAGCAAGAAAGATAGAAGAGAGATAGTTGCTAAATATTGTATTGTCCTCTCCTTTCTCTTGCCATTTATTTTCTTTTTATTAAGCACTAGTGAGTTGAGTTTCATTGGGCTTGGGTGAGTGAGATTTGTGTTGTAATCTCTTGTATTCTCCCCCTTCTGATTAGTGGGATTCCTCTTGTTGTCTTCTCCCGTAGACGTAGGTCATATTGACCGAACCACGTTAAATACTGGTGTGATGTTTCCTTATTTCTATCATCTTATATTGTTATCTTTCTCTCTTTATACTTGCCATCTCTTACATTAGAAGTCCACTGTTACACCACTAACTTGTTTAGTATAGTGTTGGTGTTCAATTATTCAGCTCTAAAATTGTTGGTCCCCTCCCCCCTCAATCCAGTCCATTTAGGTGTGGCATCATAATAGGGTGCCACAGGTAATGCATTCATTGTGAGATATTGCGGCAACTGCGGTCTTTTGGGAAATCTAGAGGGAACACAAACTAGGATATTCGGGAGCACTTGTTCAACCTCTCACAGGGACACTACCACATATCACAGCTCACGTCTTATTTTGGTCCTCCATCGTCTCAGGTGATGTCATGAACTCAGCCAAGACACTTCTCAGAAGATCACATTCAGTCGCACTCATGACCTCGAAGCATCACGGACGACGGCCATGATAAGCAGTCAGACGTTCTCTTCCCAAAAGTGCTAACCAGGAGAGTTGACAGTGATTGGACTTTAGCTGTCATACAACTTGTTGCCTTACTGGCACACTTTTGATGTATGTATACTTTATTTTGTATACCTGTAGCTCTTACCTTTGATATTATGTACTCTTATTTTGTTAATATCGCTTTAATTACATAATCTATGTCTATTACCCAGTATGTATATATGTGTGTGTGTGAAAAAATTTTAATATACATAGAATGTAACATAAAGAGTTCACATACACCTTGAAAATACATCGTGGCCTATCCATATCCATGATCCCCACTATTGATTATGATCTACATGTTCTAAAAACTCACAAATTTCATTTGAATTGAAACTTTCTAGCATCTCCATCTCGTGAGCTAAAAACGGATGGTCTGTAGCATCTTAAAAGGCAATTTTTTTTTCATTTGCTTGATGTGCGTGTGCTAGAACGTTTTAATTCATATAAAATCTGATTCATATGAGTTTTAAAACATATAGATCAAATTCAAAGGTTTAGTCATGGATATGGATAGGCCACAATGTATTTGAATGGTCAAGTGTTCTTAGTAGGTCTCTCTAAATTACAATCTAAGGAGGTAGCCTAAAACCCACCATGAATGATCCACTCTATTTATCATGATTTTCATGTCTAAAATGCCTATATATAGAAAATCATGCACTTTGGACCTTTTTTACCCATGATCAAACGGTTGTGTGTCATTGTTCTATTATTAAAAAGTCGTTCATTTGTAACCACTTGATGCATAGGTAAAATATTAAAAGTGGATATTTTTTATATACGATCATTTTAGGATATAGGATCAAAAGAATGGAGTGGATCATCTTTAGAGAAGCCCCATGGTGGGATTTTAGGCCGTCTGCTTAGATTATAATATAAGGAGACCTGTTAGGAGCATTTTTTTTCACACACACACACACAGATAGAAAGACTTGTGTAGTTCCGGAAAGATTCGAGTCCGAATTCTTCCACTCAAATACTAACATCCGACATTCAAATATAAGATTCACTCCATCGAAATTAATATATATTATTTAAAATATCTAAAAATCAAAAATCAAGTATTTTGAATATATTTTACCCACCCATCAAGCGGCGTAAAATGGACGGCCGAAAGTAGTGAGTTGGTTAGATTTGTGTGTGTGTGTGTATGTGTGTGTGTGTGTGTGTGTGGGAGGGGGGGGGGTGTGTAGGGGAGGGGTGTGTGTGTGTGCACACATATACACACCCACACACACATATACACACACACACACATTATACACACAACGCACAGACATCCTAACTATTGTCTTATCAGATAATTATAATCTACTCCTTGACAAGAAAGGCATCCATTGATTACATAACTTATGCTTTGATGCATCTTGAATTCATTCAATCAAGCAACAAACTGTACTGTGTCAATCATAAACAAGTCATTATTTAATTATAACCAATTGAACCTTGAACCAGGTGAGAGATGAGAATGGAACTCAACAGTGGAAGAGGGTGAAAGTGAAGCTCGAGGAACATGTTCATGTCCCTGTCTTTCCAGTCGGACTAGATACGTACAACGATCACGTAACAGATTACCTTACGAAGATCTCAATGGAGCAGCTCCCACAAAACAGACCTCTATGGGACATACACATCATAAAGTACCCAACAAGCAATGCAGCAGGCGTGCTAGTGTTCAGGCTCCATCATGCGTTGGGCGACGGCTTCTCTCTCATGGCAGCCTTGTTCTCTTGCCTTCAGAGAGCCGATGACCCCTCGTTGCCTCTCACATTTCCTTCTACAAGACCAAAGTACAAACCGGAGAAGAATTGTGTGATGAGCATATTTGGAAAGTGCAACGTGTGTTATCAGCAAGTGTGAACACTGTCAGAGATTTCGGCTGGAGCCTTTTGAAGAGCAATTTCTTAGAGGATGATAAGAGTCCGGTCAGGTCGGGGACTGCAGGAGTTGAGTTCTTGCCGATTTGTATCACTACAGTCGAGTTCTCCCTTGATGATATCAGGAAAATTAAGATGAAGATTGGAGGGGTAAGCTTTTTGATTCAACTCTTTGATCCTAGATAGAAGGTTAATTCATATTTTTATGGTTTTAAATCACTTACCCACGTGATATCAACATTATTCCAGTTGTTAGCTTGTGATTTAACTTCACACGTTCGAATTAAATCATTAAGGAAATCTACATTCGTACAATGCAGCTCGGTAGTCATATAATTGCTTGATAATATATTTCTGGAAAAGGATACATCTACCTAATCTTCATAAATTCAATTTTCAAGTTTTTAGATTAAAAAGATGTTCATATGGGGCAACAGAACATTAGCTTGGCAAAAAATATTGATTTCAGGTTTAATGTTAAGCTGATAACAACTGAAACCAAGCAACTCTTGTTAGCTTGTGAATTTAACTTTTAGAAAATCTGCATTCACACAATGCAACTTGAATTGCCATAATCTTACAAAAATTGGAGCCCCAGTGATAGTTATGTCAATGCTTGGCAATCGATATATTTCTGAAAAACGGTATACATAATCTTCATAAACCTCAAATTTCCGGTTTTGTATCCTATCTTTTTAGATAAAAAAGGTTGATATTGAGCAACATAAAATTATTTGACAAAATTATGGTTTTCAGGTTTGGTTTGTACACAACTAATCTCTTAAAATACTAATTCAATTCATATTTTTCTCTGTTATGACAGACAGTAAATGATGTGATCAGCGGAATAATATTCTACGGCACTCAGCTCTATTTGCAGGCTGCTGCAGCAACAGGCACAGCCAAAGCTTTGCAGATGACAGCATTGGTGTTGCTCAACACAAGGGTCATTGAAAGTTATAAACACTTAACGAGATGACCAAACGCGATGCAGAGTCTCCTTGGGGAATCAATTTGGTTTCTTCATGTATCCATCCCCAATTCCAAAGACAGGGAGAAAGTCGACCCGCTTGAATACGTCAAGAAAACGAGGCAGATCATCAAGGGGAAGAGAAGCTCACTCGCCGTCTATCTCACTGGCCAACTGCTAGAGACGTTAAGGAGACTCATAGGCCCTGAAGTATGTGTATCTTCATAAATCCTCCAGTTTCATATCATATCATGTGTGTGTGTAGGTAACAAGTTTTTGTGGTTGAGCTTGACCTAATTAGATTAATGCCTAAGGTTTGTTCCATATCGACACCTGAATCTTTGTTAATCCCGTCTTCATCCCCTTTAAATCTCTGTAATTTCATGTCAGGGACGAGATACCTAAATCGGTTTAAGTTGGAAAAGAATCCCACCCATTTTAAAGTTGACACCCTTATAACGCAAGTTGGAAAAAAAATATCCCACCCATTTATCACACTGGCCAACTTCTAGAGAGACTAGGGAGATTCATTAGGCCATGAAGTATGTATATTTTCGTAAATCCTCCTATTGTTTAACATATCATGTATGTGTATGTAACAAAAAAAATGTAGTTGCAAACGACTTAATTAGATTAGTTTAAGGACTAATTATATTATTACATTTAGGAAGTAAGGCTTTCCTCTTCATGTTGTACTAATATCATTACATGTACTAACTTGATAGATAATTTATTTCACATAATGTGCTCAAAATTATGAACATCTTATGTTTATTTCTTATCTTTCCCTGATAGGGAACCGCTAAGTACATACATTCAACTCTGAAGAACACAAGCATGACGATTTCGAACCTGACTGGAACGGTGGAGCAAATGCTTATCGCAGGCCATCGTGTCAGAAGCTTCTACTTCATGGTTGTCGGTGTTCCACAGGTAAAATTAAAGAAAACATGAACATAAAAATAGTTTCATGTTTATTTTTTTCGGTTATCATGGATATTTTTGAAATTTGTTCATTATTAATGCTTTGTTTGGTTTTCCCAGAGTCTTACGATAACGGTTGTTAGCTACATGGGGAAGCTGAAGGTGGCCATGGGAGTTGAGAAAGGATTCATAAACCCCAATCTTCTAGTCTCATGCATGGAGCAGTCTTTTGAAAGGATATTGAAGAAGCCGTTTGTGAGAAACCTTAACATGCAGGCCAGGGGAACTTACTGTAACAGAAACCTTATCTTTAGTTTATATTTGTATTTCTCAGAAAAAGAGCAGACAGTTCTGCAAGTTCACTTCGTGACTATATTGTTTAAATTATAATTATTCTTTTTATTGCAAGCCAGGATGATCAAGTCTAATGGCTCTAATATTGTATGGTGGTGTCTATTTAGTATAGAAGCGTTTTATGTGAGGAATTTTCATGATGTGATAATTTACTCATTGTCCAGATTTAATTTCCTATTGTATCAATCAAGGTCTTTTAACTATTTTTTAACTGGATAAGAGGTTCCGAGTATTATTATTATTACATGTAACTCATAAAATCAATCTTGTTGCAATTACTTTTCAAACAATAACAGAGAAAAGTATTTGCTTTACTCTTTTACGTGTCTCATTGAACTCTCTGTAATTGAAACAGGTGACTTTCATCACCTTTTACTCAATAAATAAATAAAGAGTGCGAGGGATAAATTCCTCAGGAAAATTTATTTACACTCAATTCATAGAAGGATTTGTGAGAGAATAATAAAGCAATGCAAAGACACAAAATTTTACGTGAAAATCTATTTGAAAAAATCATGAGGAAGAGGGAAAAAATTCACTATTTTCAAGAGGTTACAGTGAATTCTGCAGAGTTAGAACTCTGTTGTAGTTTCAAATTACAGTGAGACAATGATTTGAGGAGGAGAATTCTCTAAATTTTTAGGGTTTGATCTCTCTTTTCTAGTGGCTGGTTCTTATGGGAAAGTGTTGGTGCTATGGGAAGTATTGGTGGTATCTGTCGGCCCGTCCCTCTAAATCGATCTCCCAGTGTATATATACTCAGGAGTCTTCATTGGCAGCGCGAGTCATGCGGATTTCAATAGCCACATAATTTGCACGTTGCAATTCTTTCATAACGGCCTAAATTATGCTCTTGATTGCGAGAGTGATTTCTAGTACTTCTGTGTTTGCGCTGAAGTAGGAGTTGTTGCAAAGTTTGACCGTGAGATGATTTGGCAGTGTAACGATCTTTTTGAATGTAGGAGGATATCAAGGAAGACGATTGTTGCGATCATCTTGCTTGGACGGGAAGGATTAATCTCGAGGTGGTGATGCTCTCGGAAAGAGGAGCGTCATGGGCCAGTTGATTCCTTAGAAGGAAGAGTGTCTTCGGGTTGTCAACTCTTCAGAAGGAGGAGTGGTCTCGGAAAAGCTGGGTGAAGCTTTCAGGAAGAAGCTCTACTTGGCATACCTTATTGTCTGTCTTCGGAAGTTTTTGATGAGATGGGACACATGTCTTGATCCTGATGCAGGTTAGAAATTGATCACTACAGAGTGAGAAGGTCGTGGGTTCATGCCTTTATAAGCATGTGGTTGACTGTGAGCACATATACTCTTATTTAGTTAGAGTTAAGATATTGCTCTTGGAATTATAAATGGGCTCCATGTTTCGTCTCCTAGTCAAGTACTTAAGGGGTAGCAATTGGGTTAGGTCACGTTTGGGTCAATTCGAGTTTGACATGACATTACTCCCTGAACATTTTGGGAGGGCACCGTATCTCATACCTGATCTGATAAATACTCTAGTTACTTAATTCCACCTGACAAGCTCAGAGAGATCAAGTCTGGTCGGGTTTGGTTTGGATTCAGTATTATACTTTTTATCTATATTGGTTACAATACAGCAGAAATGGGTTTCATGACAGTTTAAATCCACCGTTAAAAAGTAACGATGATGGCTCAATAATCATCTCTATCTTGACCTCCATCAAATCAAATATGCCATGGTGGTTCATGGTATAATCACCACGAAAACACAAATTTGTCATGGCGATTCTATACATAATCGTTCTGAAAGATCTATGAAAAATTTAACCTTTCACGATGTTTCTTTAAATAACCACCATGAAAGATAGTATGTCACTGCGGTTATTATTAGAACAACGTGAAAGTCTTTTTAAAAAAAAAATTAATAAATATCAGATACAAGTTTAAAGAAATATTCATACAAGAACTGATACAAAATAGAGATACAGAAGATTTCCCTATAACAAATTGACATGTTTGCAAATACTGAAATAAAAAAACAAAATAAGTAAAACAAACATTGGATTACAGAAATAAAAAACTTGTCTGATTTTGCTGTAACAAAACATGTAAACAAATATTGGATTACTGAAATAAATTAAAGATACAAAAATCAAAAACTCTTGAATTCTTGAATTTATAGAAACAAATTACAGATACAACAGTAATTAATTGTTAAGTGGTAGCATGCCAGAGGACAGGTGTCAGGTGATAGCATGTCAGAGGTCAGGTGATAGCATGGCAAGTAATAGCAGATATAACCGTCAACGCAGCTAGTTAGTAAATGAACATCCAAGCAGAACTAAATAAGCTGGAGGCACGGACAACGAACAATGTTTAGTCACTAATGCGCTTGGCAGAGTTACCGGGGACGACAGCTTAAAATGCGCTTCTAAATTCGGAAGCATCCCGCCTAGGCGAATCTAGTGAATAAAGAGTTGGGTGCTAAACATGCCTATCGGGCGATGCTAAAAATGGAACTAGCCGTTCTCAGAGAGGTTAAGTCTGGAGGCTGAACAATACCAGGACGTAGCTAAACCGTGCCTGAAGAGGTTAAGCAATTAAGCTCGGCTCGTAGACACACAGTGTTGTTAGTAAAACCCAGAAAGTTCAAGCAAAGCAGAAATATAGTAAGCCGCGCCTGCCGAGACTATGCAATTAAGCTCGGGTTTACAGCCACACGGCTTAGTTATGCCTCCGGCGAAGCTAGGAAACTAAGAGAGTTTAAGCCGGAAGGTTGAAGTGAAATCGCAGAGTGGTCAAGCCCAAAGGCTAAGCAATATGGGAGTGTAGCTAAACCGTGCCTGAAGAGGTTATGAAATTTAAGTCGGCTTGTAACCACATGGTGTAACTAGTAAAAACCAAGGGATTCGAGCAAAGCGAGGACGTAGTAAGCTGCACCTGAAGAGGCTACACAATTAAGCTCGGCTCGCAGTCATATGACTTAGCTAAGCTCTCGGTGAAGCTAGAAAACCCAGAGTTTCAAGCTCGAAAGCTAAAGTGAAACCACAGAGTGGTTAAGCCCGGAGGTTATTAGTACTGACAGAAGAGTTAGTGTCACACATGCATAAATATGATACCATCTACACTATTACAAGTATTATAGTACATCGATAAAATATAGGTCACAACATGTCCATATATTACAACTCACACGAATCCACGAAAATATAAATACAAGTACAATACACCGTCGAAGCGGGGTACCCAAGCAAAGCCATAACCATTTGCTTTAACACGAGAAAATACTCGCCTAATAACAAACACGGTGGTAAAGCTAGGAACTCCAGAAAGCTACGTGCGCGATCTTCCGAGTGGGGAAATACACAAGGCAAGTGAGGGCTTGGCCTCTAGAAGAGCGCCGGCCCTAGAGAGAGGGTGCGCCATCTCTTGGTGGTGGCCTAGGTGGTAGTCATCCATGAGGTGAGAGAGGAGAGGGTGAAGGTGAAGGTGTTGGAGTTGATGGTGGTATATTTAGTAGTGGAGATGGATTTTGGAGAAGAATTCAAAAGGAGGTTGAAAGAGGTGATGATGGTGACGATGTTGGAGGTTCAAATAAAGGTGATGGAGGTGGTGTGGTGATGGTGGAAGTGAATATGGTGGTGGTGGAGAAGAATAAAAGAGGTAGTGGTGAAGATGGAGGATTTGTATTGGTGGTGGTGATGTTATTGAAGATGGTGAAGATGTCGCCAGCATAGTCGCCGAAATGGTTGCCGGAGACATCAACAGAGTAGAGAGGGCCGGCCTAGGCTTTGGGTGGTGGCCGACTTAGGTGGAGATGGAGTAGGAGTAGTTTGGCGGAAGGATGTGTTCATGGTAGTTGTTTTGGAGAAGTAAAGGAGATGGTGTAATTTTGATAGAGTTTTTGAAGTTTGTGGTGGATAAAATGGAGATGGAGGAGGAGAAGAAGATGATGAAGTGTTGTAGTTGTTGTTGTTGTGTAGTTTTAGTGAAGATGAAGGAGAAGTTAGTGGTTTAGGATTTTTGATGGAGGAATGAAGGTCATAGGAGAAGAAAATGAAGATTGTTTGGAGTTGGAGTTTAAAGGAGAAAGGAAAGAATCAGGGTTAGAGTTTTGCTTTGAAATAGTGAGGGGGGAGTCTAGCCAGCCAAGTTAATAGGAGAGGAGTAATGAGTGTACTGGGATATTTTGGAGGAGATAATTTGGTGGACTGTAGTAGAATGTTTCCGAAGAATGGAGAAGGTTTTAGAATTTGGTAGAGGAAAGGAAAAGAAAAAGAAAAGGAAAGGAAAAAGGAAAAAAAGAATTAGAAGAAAAATGAGAAATAATTGGAATAGTTAAATTCCTCGGTTTAGTAGCGGATACGAAAATTTTCGGAAAAATGCCAGAATCGCTTGAAAATCAAGTATCTCAGTAAGCTTTGCAAAAAATCTCAAAAATAGAGAATATTATACTGAGTATCATAGTAAAATCAAATTCAAGAAATTTAGTCCCATTTTCAATTTTAAAATCTTGCAATCAATCATCGATACTGGTCGACGCGGATTTTGATAAATTCAAAAAAAATTCAAAAATACATTAAGAGAGTAAATATTATTCTAAAAAAAAATGCGAAAGCGATTTTTAAAAATTTGACACCATTTGTAATTTAAAATTTCGAGAATCAATCGGCGGAAACGATTAATACCGATTTTAGAGATTTTATAAACATAATCTGAAAATTTTCAAAAATCATGATAAATCCCAAATATTGTCAACAGTGGTTAAAACTGAAATCGGTCAATTTTGACCATCAGAGAGGTCAAATCAGATGTATTGCTATACGAGCAAAAATAAATAAGAGAAAATAAGGAATACGCTCGAAAAATCGGGATATGTATCTAAGTACGTATTCTGAGGATCGGATGTCACATTAAGTCTTTGTTCAATCTCTCAATGTATAAGTGCATATATCTCTAAGGCAAAAAGTTCAAGATCAAGTTATTTTTCTAATTTCTTCCTTAATCTAAAAATTCAACAATACCTCTTATTTTGATTTAAATTAAGAAATCATAATGAAGGCTTCCCTATTTCCTAGGAGGTTTAATCATACAGTACTGCTATACGAGCAAAAATAAATAAGAGAAAATATTAATACACTCAAAAAAGTGAGATACGTATCTGAGTACGTATTTCGAGGATGGGGTGTTACAATCCATCCACCTTATAAAAATTTTGTCCTCGAAATTTCAATAAAGGGGAGGTGAAGGCAGGAAGATATAGGGATAAGGATTTTTACCAACTATGATGTAAATAGTTGAGGGTAACGCTCATGAAAATATCCTCTCGTTCCCACGTAGCTTCTCCTGGAGCATGCTTATTTCAATAAATCAGTACTAACGGTATTGCCCTAATCTTCGGGACTTGACACTTCTGTTCAGAATATCCATCGACTGCTCTTTATAGGATAAATCTACCTATAGTTTCAGTTCTGAGTGATCTAGAATATGACTCTCATCCTTGACATACTTCCTAAGCTGTGATATATGAAAAACATTATGTACTCCTTCCAATGATGGCGGTAATACCAATCAGTAAGCTACATCTCCCACACAATCCAGAATCTCGAATGGGTCGATGTATCTCGGGTAAGTTACTTGCGAGTACCGAATCAGATTACCCCTTTTGTTTACGATATCCTAAAAATACATGATCGTCTGTTCTGAATTCTAATGGTGTTCTTCTAGCATCTGCCAGCTCTTCTGTCGGCTTTGCGCTACCTAAAGATGTCTCTGAGAACTCTGACTTTATCTGTTGTCTGAACTAAAACATCTAGTCTCATGAGTCTTCTTTCGCCGACTTCATCCCAACATATTGGCGACCTGCATTTTCTGCCATATAACTCTTTAAATGGAGCCATCTTGATACTGGCATAATAACTGCTATTATAATAAAATTCTGCCAAATGAAGATAGTCTTTCATGACTCTTTGAATTCCATCATGCAGGCTCGTAACATGTCTTCAAGAATTTGGATAGTTCATCAGACTGCCTATCTGTTTGAGGGTGATATGAAGCACTGACTTCAGACGAGTCCTAAGTTTTCTTGGAGACTTTCCCAGAAATGCGCTCGAAATCTCGTGTCTCTATCTGACATGACGCTAATCAGAACTTCGTGCAGAGAAACTATTTCTAACATATTTATTTGCAAGAACTTCTATTGACTGACCTACTCTGAATGGTAAGAAGTGAACTGATGTTGTGAGGCGGTAGATGATTACTGATAATGCATTGTTACCCTTAGGCCTGCGGGGTAGAGCTGCGACAAAATCCATAGTGATGTGTTTTCACTTTCATTCAGGTATCGATAATAGTTATAGAAGTCCAGTTGTTCTCTGATGTTCTATCTTTATTTGCTGGCAAACAAGCACTTGGCCACATCCTGGGCTATCTCTCTCTTCATAGCATTTCACCAGAAATTCTGTTTCAAGTCTTGATACATTTTAGTTCCTCCTGGATGTATAGAATAAGCCGAACTATGAGCTTCTGCCAAGATTTTATGTCAAACGTCCCCTTGTGGTACACAAATTTTGTTACCAAAAAAAGGTGCACCATCCGAATGAATATGGACATCAGTCCTTAGTCCAGCTTTACTTGATCTCTGAATTTTTGTAATTTGGGATCTTCATTTTGTGCTTCTTTAGTTTCATCCATCAATGTTGACTGAATCTGAAAAGTCATTAACTAGCTGACTCACAAGTTCCTTATACTAGCTTTAAGTCCAATTTAATGATTTTCTAAAGCAATTCCTTCTGTTGAGTGAGTTGTAATAGCACTTTGTTCTCTGATTTTCTGTTCAAGGCATCTGGTACTGTATTGACCTTACCAGGATAGTACTGCAAGTCTATATTGTAGTCTGTCATAAATTTAGCCACCACCTTTGCCCATGGTCAGTTCCTTCTGTCTGAAAATACTTAAGATTCTTATGATCAGTATAGATCAATACCTTGTCCCCAAGAAGATAATGTCTCTAGATTTTCAACGCGAATATTACTGTTGCCAGCTCTAAGTCATGAGTTAGGTAATTTCTCTCACGTGGCTTCAATTGCTTGGATGCATAAACTATGACACGATTATGCTGCATCAATACACATCCTAGGCCTTTTCCGGATGCATCACTATATATGACCATCCCTCCTGTCTCTGAGGGAGTCTTCAAGATTGGAGCTGTAATTAGTCTCTCCTTTAGCTGCTCAGAGGCTGTAGTACATCCTCTGTCCATATATATTTTCCCATTTTGGGTGAGTTTATAATAGGGCAGCAATTTAGAGAAGTTATGGACAAATTTTCTGTAATATCTGGCTAGTCTAATAAAGTTTTTAATTTTTGTTACTGTCCTTAGAATTGGTCAGTCCTTTACTGTCTGAATCTTGATGGGGTTGAAAGTACACCTAGGGGGGTGAATAGGTATAAGGCTAATCTAATGACAAATGATGCGGAATTAAAAATAAATTACAACACACTTAGTGTAACCAAAGAGTGTAGCGAATTCCCGGTGAAGGGCTCTGAACTATCCACTAATTCCTCTAAATAAGAGTTGAGGTGCTATGTAAAGCTCTCTTGGTTCAACACAAGTGAGGCACACAAACAATACCAAGCATACATGATATGAACAATATGAATCAATGCAAGATATAAAAGAGAGAGTTTAGAGATAGTGGATCAATCACAACACAAAGATATGTTTCGAGGTTCGAGCCACTGCTCTGCGTCGACGCCTTCACACAGAAGGATTTCCACTATATCATCCACAAAGGACTTTCCACACAGGGAAATCTCCACTGAGGATTTGGGTAATACAAAACTAGGAGTACATAACTCCTCTCTCCAACAAACATAACCTCTACACAAGAGACAAGCAAAACAATAATAACCTTTACACTTAGAGGGATGGGCACTTAGCCAAACAACAATCACCTCTCACTAGAGGGATAAAGCTCAAAGCCAAACAATTACCTCAATCTCCTATACACTTAGAGGGATACTAACACAACCAAACTCAAACTCCACAATCACCTCTACACAAGAGGGATTGGCACTTAGCCAAACAACAATCACCTTTCACTAGAAGGATAGGCTCAAAGCCAAACAACAACCTCAATTACCTCTGCGCTTAGAGGGATACCAACATAACCAAACTCAACCTCCACAATCACCTCTACACAAGAGGGATACCCACAAATACAACGAAGGTTACAACTCTTGATGATCTCAAAGACCACAAACCAATTTTCTCACAAAACAAAGATCCTATGGATATGATAGAAATGATAGCTTAAGTGTGAGAAAAACAAGGTGTTGAAAATCAAAACACAAGAAAATACTTGGGAAAATGCTAGATGGAGATAAAAATGAAGATCAAACCCAATATCCCAAATACTCTATTTTCTTTGATTTTTCCAACTCTTGAAAACAAATAAAGATAAAATCTTTATGCCCAAAAACTCTTTTAAAAACTTGCTATTAAATACTTGTAAAGGAGGGGAAAATTGCTCTCTAAAAACTTGTTAAAATAATTCAAGAGAAGGCATATATATATAGCCTCTCAAAAATCTGCCCGTTGGCAGCCAGGAAAGGACAGAAATGCCCTTCCGGTAGACCGCCCGGTCGACTGGCCAACGGTCATTTTATGACCATTGTGCCTCCGGTCGACCGGGCCAAAGCCAACGGTCGACCGCCCGGTCGACCAGACCCCACCCGAGAGTGGGGTGCTTTCAGTCAGTCAACTGCACGATCGACCGACCGAATGGCTGGCCTTTGTATACGTCTCATGCATGTTGGTCGACCGTCACGGTCGACCGACTCCTGGTCTGGTCGGCCGTCCGGTCGACCGCCAGTGCAGTCAGGCTGGGGATTTGGGTATTGAAAACTTGGTTAATTTAATACCAATTAAATCACATAAAATCACATAAATTTCACAAAATAAGTTCTTCTTAGATCTTAAAATACAAATATGTGTGACAAAAATTTGACACATATTATAAACTATTTGAACATTTTGTGATATTGACATTTGGCTTAAACACAAAATCTGTATTTTCTAAAACTTGAATTTTTGAAATGGAAAACCGTTTTCTCCAAAACTCATATGGATACAAAAAAGATATTGAAACAAATTTGAAGCATGTTGTGTATGGATAGAATCTAATATACATGTAAGATATATAATATATATATATATAATATATATAATATATATATATATATATATATATATATATCTATGTTTTTGATATGAAATCCAAAACTGGTTAAACCAAAAACCAAAAACTTTAAACTTGTCTCTGTGTGTGTGTGAACTTGAGCATATCAATACTATCTACCTTTACGCAAGATCTAAACATACTAAACTAAACACAAACCGAAGTCTTCTTGTCTCCAAGTTGACTCGATCCAAACGCGATCCAACGAGCTTGACCTCAACCGAGTGCTAGATGCGATCTTGACGCACGGCTCTTAAATCAACACGTGAAAGCTCCAAAACTCCTTTGTTGAAGCTAATCACCTACTAATATCTTGGTCAATCACTGAAACTATTTAAGTACAAGATTATTAGAACTATAACTACATGAGTTAATCATTATCAAAACTAGAGTGATGGGCTTCTGGGCCAACAATCTCCCCTTTTGATGATGACAAAACTCATGGAGTTATATATGTTATGGATTAAAGTTAAGCTTCATAGATGCTCCCCCTTAATCATGCATAGTAATAAACTATAAAGATATTCAATGAATGCGTAAACTAAATAACACATATATATGCATAAATGAAGAATAAAACAAAACATATATGCTCTGATACCAATTGAAAAATAAACATGCATATAAATGACATAAACATGCATATATAGAACTTCAAATTTCTCTCCCCTTTTTGTCAAATCATCAACAAAGGGCATAAATAATCTCAAAAAAAAAATTTCTCCCCCTTTTCGTCAAAACAAACAAGAAGGAAGTATATGCGATATACATTCATGAAGAAGAGAGATGAAAAGTTAAACTCCCCCTGCATACATGCATTACATGAAAAGAGATGACTAAACCCTAATCACATAACGCATAAATATAATGTATAAAAGGAGATGTAAAGCTCCCTCTATACACGTGTACGACATAGAGAAGAGTGATCAGCTCCTCAATATGAGATACACTCAACATGAACCTATATAGAGAAGATGTTAAGCTTCCCTTGTATATAAGCAATACATATCAAAACAATATGATACCAATTGAAAAATGTATCAATTATAATGAAGTTATACATCGAAACATTATGATACCAATTTATGATACTAATTGAAAATAAACAAAATATTTTTGAGATACCAAGAAAGTAAACAAAATTTTAAGATACCAAAAGATACCAATTGAAAAGTATCTTGATATCAATTTAAAATGTCTTATAAATTTTAAAATCAATAGAAAATGAAACATTGTATGTTTTTGATACCAATTGAAATATATATATTAGAAATCTTGAAACCAATTGAAAGTAAAACAAATTATTTAGGTAAACATAACTCATATCAATATAGATACCAATTTAAAATGAAGCATGATACCAATATTGAAAAGTTGGCATATACCAAAATAAAGTATTTTTCATCGTAAAGAATGGGAGTAAGATACCAATTGAAAATAAAATTGATTGAATGGCAAAACACGAATTTTCTCCCCCTGTATAAAATACCAAAAAAATAATGCATAAGCTTGTATAAGATATCAATTGAAAATAATTGACATTAAGGACTAAATCAAGATTAGTATAAACATAATTTGTGCTTTAAGATGTAAAGATATTGTAAGCACAATCAAGTCACATATATATATGTATGAAAAAGTAAATACCAATCAAAATTGATACTATTTGAAATTTGAAGCATATATATATATAAGAAAACACATATGAGTATACAAACATGTAAAATATCAATTGTGATACTAATTGAAAATATAATGAGAATCACGTGTATAACTCATACTATCTCACTTTTTATGCATATATTAAAAAGATTTTCAATTAGGCATACAAGGCATGGTCGCCCATCAGCTTCCCTTAGAAGGAAGGGGTTTTCAAAAATGGATTTGAAAATAATTTAACATGTTTGAAAACTCTTCCAAAATGAAGAAATACATAACTAGTTTTATGATAAATTTGAAAACTAGTACAAATTCTTCAAGTAAGGAATAAAACAAGTATATATCCACGAAAATATGAAAATCACTCAATAATTAACACTCAAAGTCTATAAAGCATATATAAAGCTCATGAAAATAAAAAATATGAGTAAACAAGAATAATGTGAGTACAAGAGTCATGTAATCAATAAAATCATGGAAATAGGCGATGAAGCTCAATATGAAATTAAAAGAATATGAAATCATTAAAACTAAATATACTTCAAGGTATATATATGTTTTGTCTAAATTAGAAGTATACATACATATCCCTAAACACAATGAGTCCATACAAAAATATTTGCATAAAAAGCAAGTGACTCAAGGGTATACATGTATATTTTAAAGTTTTGGTAAAATTGACATATACATGAAGCTAAATACATTTTCATGAAAAACATGTACAAAATGGGGAATACAAGTCAAAATGCACGAATCATCAAAATTAGGCTATATTAGTACATCTATTGGGTACAAATGAGTATTAAGTACAACATATAATAATCAATTTGTGGCTCACTAGTTGTACAAGTATCTACACAAGTTTTAATGAAAACTATATCTTAATAAGTAATCAAAACATGAAGCCAAAACATAAACATATGATCATTATGTAAATACACATGTTTTAGAGTTATAATATACACAATAGTTAAACTACAGTGAGAAACAGAAATAATAATCCATATAAACATGGATATATCTCAACGACTACATATGTATATCAATAGTCTAATTACCATGGCAATTAACATAATAATCATGAAAAACTAAAATATGCTAAAAATCAATCAATGAAAGCTGTAAACTAAATGGGAGTTAGAGATAGTCACTAAAACTATTAGGGCTAATCTCTAGATCTCCAAATCATGGTGGTTCTCCCACCAAACTTCCTTGAAGGTGATACATCCAAAGTAGTGTCCATCAAGTACAAAAGCATCCACCATCAAGGCACCAATGCAACTCACGTCATGTGAGGGCCCACACCTACATCAAATACAATAGGGGTGGATTTTGGTACACATACTCTATTGGGTCCATGGGGATTAGCACCTTTCCTTACCCAAACTTATTGCAAAATTTACATTATGTACTCTATCATAACAAAACTTTGCAAGGTGGCCCTTATGTCCACAATGTGTACATGTGTACACAAGAGCATACATGGTGTCATATGTGTGAGCAGAGAGGTATGTGTATGCCGTGTATGGTGTGCATGAACATATGGTGCATGTTTCTTGCGAAACATGGATTTCAATTTCTTGTGATCATAGCACTTGGCTCAAAGTGGAGCCCAAACAATCAACACTTCTTTAAAGCACATATATCATTTTCAATAATAGAAGAAGAGGTGGAGCATGCATAGGTACACTAGATGGTGAAGATATACTAGTATGGCAAACTTGTGAGTTCAAATCATTTTTCAAAGAAATAATTTTTTTTGGAAACCAAATCTAGTTCTTTTGAAATAAGAGTAATTTTGTTTTTCAAAGATTGGTTTTTTTAAAAACAATTTCAATTTTTGAAGACAAAACCTCATTTTCTTCAAAACATCATTACAATCATTTTTATTTTTCAAAATTTCATTTTCTTTTAGGGCAAGGTCAAGTTGGGATTTCAATGAGTCCCTTTTAATTGAAATTTCATCCCTTTCTTGCAAAATAATATCAAGTTTAGGAGACAAATTTTTATTTTCTTCTTTAATGCAAAACTTTTCTTTTTCAAAAGTTTATATTTTTCTAATAATTTTTCACAAACAATGGATAGTTCTTCATTAATGCGTCAGCATCAATATAATCATCTCCAGAAGAACTAGCACTATCATCTAGTTGAGTATCCGAGTTACCTCAAGAGAGTCATTCCTTGGACCATGTAGCAAGCTTATTCGGATTCATCCTCACTAGATTTCTTCTCTACATATTTTGGCGTTTGAAGTTTTGGAGAGGTCAAGGTGTTCCACACTGCAAAAGTGAAATCACAATGAGAAACTATCATAAGATATTTTTTACTTAATGTTTGTCTAAGTGCTATTAGGGCTTGTGCATTGGCCTCTATATGCTTGTTATTACCAAGAAAGGATTTCTCGGTAGTAGCAAGGTAAACATGCATTCCTAAGATCTTCAGGTACATGCTCATCTTATATTTCCACATGTCAATGTTGAAAATATCATACATGGGAGGGGTCAAGAAATTCATGAGTGTGTGTAAACAAATATGTGTGCAAATGTAAATAGATTAGCTAACAAGATCTCACACCTAGTGGTTAAACTAATATCAGGAGCGTAGGCTCTGATACCAATTGAAAGTACACCTAGAGGAGGAGTGAATAGGTGTAAGGCTTATCTAATGACAAATGATGCAGAATTAAAAATAAATTGCAACACACTTAGTGTAACCAAAGAGTGTAGCCAAATTCCCGGTGAAAGCTCTGGATTATCTCCTCTAAATTCCTCTAAATAAGAGTTGAGGTGCTACGTAAAGCTCTCTTGGTTCAACACAAGTAAGGCACACAAACAATACCAAGCATATGATATGAACAATATGAATCAATGCAAGATATAAAAGAGAGAGAGTTTAAAGATAGTGGATCAATCGCAAATACAAAGATATATTTCGAGGTTCGAGCCACTGCTCCACGTCCCCGCCTTCACACAGAAGGATTTTCACTATATCATCCATATAGGACTTTCCACACAGAGAACCTCCACTGAAAATTTGGGAAATACAAAACTAAGAGTACACAACTCCTCTCTCCAACAATCACAATCTTTTACAAGAGTCAAAGCACAACAACAATCACCTCTACACTTAGAGGGATAGGCACTTAGCCAAACAACAATCACCTCTCACTAGAGGGATAAGGCTCAAAGCCAAACAACAATCTCAATCACCTCTACAACTTAGAGGGATACCAACACAACCAAACTCAACCTCCACAATCACCTCTATATAAGAGGGATAGGCACTTAGCCAAACAACAATCACCCTCATTAGAGGGATAAGGCTCAAAGCCAAACAACAACCTCAATCACCTCTACACTTAGAGGGATACCAATACAACCAAATTCAACCTCCACAATCACCTCTACACAAGAGGGATACCCACAAATACAAGAAAGGTTACAACTCTTGGTGATCTCAAATACTACAAACCAATTCTCACAAAACAAAGATCCTATAGATAAGATAGAGATGATAGCTCAAGTGTGATAAAAACAAGGTGTTTGGAAATCAAAACACAAAGAAAATACTTGAAAAAAATGCTAGATGAGATAAAAATGAAGATCAAACCCAATATCCCAATACTCTATTTTTCTTTGATTTTTTCAACCCTTGAAAACAAATAAAGATAAAATCTTTAAGCCCAAAAAGCTCTTTAAAAACTTGCTGTTAAACACTTGTAAATGTGGGAAAAATTGCTCTCTAAAAGCTTGTTAAAAACAACTCAAGAGAAGGCATATATATACCTCTTAAAAATCTGCCCGTTGGCAACCAGGAAAGGGCAGAAATGCCCTTCCGATTGATCGCCCGGTCGATTGGCCAACGGTCATTTTTTATGACCGTTGTGCCTCCGGTCGACCGCCCGGTCTACCGTTCCCTACCCGAGAGTGGGGTGCTTTCAGTCGGTCGACCGCGTGGTCGATTGGCCGAATGGCTGGCCTTTGTGCACGTCCCGTGCACATCGGTCGACCGGACGGTCGACCAACTCCTGGTCCGGTCGACCGTCCGGTCGACCGCCAGTGCAGTCAGGCAGGGGATTTGGGTATTGAAAACTTGGTTAATTTAATACCAATTAAATCCCATAAAATCACATAAATTTCACAAAAATAAGTTCTTATTAGATCTTGAAATACAAATATGTGTGACAAAATTCGACACATATTATAAACTATTTGATCCAATTTTGTGATATTGAAATTTGGCTTAAAAACAAAATCTGTATTTTTCAAACTTGAATTTTTGAAATGGAAAACCATTTTCTCCAAAACTCATATGGATACAAAAACAAGATATTGAAACAAATTTGAAGCATGCTGTATATGGATAGATTCCAATATACATGTACGATATATATATATATATATATATATATATATATATATTATATATATATATATATATATATATATATATATATATGAAATCCAAAACGGTTAAACAAAAAACCAATAAACTTTAAACTTGTGTGTGAACTTGAGCATATCAATGCTATCTACCTTTACACAAGATCTAAACATACTAAACTAAACACAAACTGAAGTCTTCTTGTCTCCAAGCCGACTCGATCCAAATGCGATCCAATGAGCTTGACTCCAACCGAGTGCTAGATGCGATCTTGACTCGCGAGCTCTTGAATCAACACGTGAAAGCTCCAAAACTCCTTTGTTGAAGCTAATCACCTACTAATATCTTGGTCAATCACTGAAACTATTTAAACACAAGATTATGGGTCTCTGGGCCAACAGGGGTGAACTGAAATTTCTTTATTCGAAAACATATGATCCAAGAAAGTTATATAGTCTAACTAGAACTCACACTTGCTCTGCTAAGCATGCAGCTGTTCTTGCTGGAGAGTCTGCAATGCTATCCTCAAATGTTCTTTATGTTCCCTGTCACTCTTGGAATGTATCAAAATATCATCGATGAATACAATGACAAACTGATCCAAATATGGTAAGAAAACCCGATTGATAAAATTCATAAAGACTGCTGGGGCACGGGTTACTTCAAAGGGTATGACTAAGAATTCATGATGACCGTAGCGAGTTCTAAATGTTGTCTTTTGAATATCTTCTTTCTTCACCTTCAGCTGATAATAACTCAATTGTAAATCCAATTCAGAAAAATACTGGGGCCCTATGAAGTTGATCATCAAAAAATCATCAATTCTGGGTAAGGGATACTTATTCTCGATGGTAACCTTGTTCATCTCTTGTAGTCTATACATAACTGCTTTCCACATCCTTCTTATTGGTTAATAACACTGAAGCTCCCGCGGTAAAGTACTGGTCTAGTCAATCCCTTATCAGAATATTCTTGCAGTTGTTTCTTTAGAATCTCTAACTCTGTGGGTGCCATTCTATATGGAGTTTTAGATATTGGAACTGTGCCCAGAATGGTATCAATGGAGAACTCAACTGCTCTATTGGGTGGAAGTTCTGAGATCTCTTCAAATACATTTGAAAACTCATTCCAAACTGGTACTCCCTTCTTGAATCTCAGCAGTAGCCATCTATGTTCTCTTGGCAGACTTATGTTCTCTATCAAACTGAAGCTCAGCTTGATGTGAAATCTTGAGAATAAATTTTCTTGTTCCGACAATCAATAACCGCATGGTATTTGCTGAGCCAAGTCATACCTAAGATCATGTCATACCTCTAGTATCTAATATGAGCATATCTATGCTAATGTCTGTTACATAATTCTACTAGGAAATCTATACAATTCTATTGGAGATGACTACCCCATTATCGGTAATAATCTTCCACTGGTTGTACAAACATTCAACAGGTATAAAATGCAAAGTAGTAAAAACTATCTGATATGTAACAATGAAAAGCGCCAGAATCAAAGAGAGCTACAACAAGTTTGGAGTTTATCATGATCTTACCTGTTATCGCCTCTTCGAAAGTTTCAGTCTCTTCCGCTATTAAGTTGTAGGCTTGTCCCTTTTCGCGACCTGCTGTAGTTCTGGCTCCCCTTGGACTGGGCGAAAAACCTACTGTCGTGGAGGGAGAGAAGCCCTCCTAACCACTGGTCCTGGGTTCCTCTGTCCATTGGGTGTTGCAGGTGCTGGTAAAATCTAGTTCATTATCCCAATTCTCTTATAGGGACAACTTTCTATTAAGTAGTCACTTGAGCCACATGCAGGCATACTCCATTTGCCTTACGGTAATTCTGTTGACTATGTCCGGCCTTCTGGCAATAAACACATATGAGAAGTGGTCGAGTTATCTGAAGAGAGGTTCATCGAAATGGTCATCTAATCATTGGGACTTTTTGTAATACCCCGTTTCCGAAATACGTACTAAGTTGCGTATTCTGATTTTCGATCGTATTTTTCGATTTACTTTCGTATTTGACCAATTTCAATTTCAAATATCATTTCTAATATATTAGATTTTAGGTGAATTCTGGAATTTTCTAGAATTAAAATGAATTTCTTCAAAACCGGTGTCGACCAGTATCGCTGATCGATTCCTGGAATTTTAATCCCAAACAGTTAGGAATTTCAAGAGAATCTTTTAGACATTATTTCTTAGAATGACATTTCTTATCTAAATACTTTTTTTAGAATTTTATAAATTTATGAAAATTCCAACGGAGTCGGTAGTAACTGATTCCGGGAATTTTAGTTCCAAAACTATAAAGTATTTCTTCAAACGGATTTCACTATACGTCTTCTTATATTATTCTTGATTTTGGTAAAAATTACGAGTCGTTCCGAGATACTTGAATTTCGGACGATTTCGGTATTTCCGAAATGTTTTCCGCATTTCGATTAAACCCGGGAATCAGTGTTTTCAATATTTTCATTTTTCAAAATAAGAAAATATCTTTTCTTTTACAAATTCTTTTCCTTTTTCTTTTTCCTTTTTCTTTCCTTCCTTCCTTCCACCAACTTCCCAAAAATTCTTCTCCTCCAAAATATCTAAAAATTCCACACCCTTCCTCATTAATGCCTTCATTAACTCTTCATCTCCATGGCCGGCCACCATTGCCAAGGGAGACAACCCCATCCTCCCCTATTTGCTCAAAACCCCTCTCCAATTCTTTAATTTCATCCCCTTTACAAAATCAAATCCTATATAAACTTTCCTTTACAATTCTTTTCTCTTTTTCACTTCTCCATCTCAATCCCTAACTCCCAACCACCTCAAAGCCTTCACCATCTTTTTCTCAAGCTACCACACTCTTGGTTTTGGATCGCATCTCACTTCGTCGGAGTATCGCCAAAGACCTAGTTGGTGACATCGTCGGCAAACGATCCTTCAAGACTCGTAGAACCTTCAAATAACCTTTCCTTGTGAGTATTTTTACTCACAAGACTAGATCACTTCTTTGTGTACATGTGAAGATCATTCATATACACTTGTGTCATAAAAAATCCATTTTTAGGCCAACAAACAACCATCTGAAATTCTGTTCTGTTTTCTGTTTTCTCCAGGATTAGTCGACTTGACCTAGAGACTAGTCGACTAACCACTTTAGTTGAAACGTAGCTTTTCTGATTTTCACAGTTTTTAGTCGACTAACCCATTTTTACCAGTCGACTAGACCCCCCTAGTCGACTACATTTTGACCCCTAGTCGACTAATTTTCCTTGAACCAAAAAATTACCAACTCTCGGCTCTAGTCGACTTATCCCAAATTATTAGTCGACCAGAGACCTCTAGTCGACTATACATAGTACCTTAGTCGACTAACATGTCCCGAAATTAATCCCAACTTTTATATCACAGATTTAGTCGACTTGCGTACCCGTTAGTCGACTTATAGTTCACCAAGTCGACTACCCTTCCAACCCAAGTCGACTACCAAACTCTCTGAAAACCACTTTAGTCGACTCCTGCGGACTATTAGTCGATGAAGACCCTTATTAGTCGACTAATCTCCCACCTAGTCGACTAATTCTGACTATTTAACTTAGTTGTTTCCTTTCTGATTTTGGACTTTAACCTCTATGCATGTGATACTTTGTTCATGTTTATGCTACATTACTGATATACATGACATGATACTTGATGAATCTTATCTCATATTACTTCATGACTTGTTATTATATATTCCCGTTTCATGACTTGTTAATAAATGGATATCCCCACTTATCATGCCATCACTTGAACCAAGCATGATATCCTTGACTTTTGTATAAAATGGACCAACTTATATTGGGTCGGGGGAAAACATGCGGATATCGATATGTGTTCGTGTTTACAGTGGCTTTTAGGAGTGTTGTGCAACCCATGTTCCGGTCTGACCTGTGGGCCTCCAGGGGACCGAGGGGAGTGCTTGCTCCCTGTATTACTGGTACCATCTTGATAAGGGCATACATAAGTCCCTCCTGAATAGCCTAGCGGCTGGCTTCCGTCACCAAGCAACGGAACAATCCTGGACCGTTATCCCGGGCATGTACGGGGTCCACTGTAAACATAGTTCGTCGATACAACCGCTGATTTCCAACAACAACCTTGTATAATATGATATGGATCTATGTGCACTGGGACGCTGGACCACATAGCTAGATATCAGAGTAAAACAAGTAATAATAATAAAAATGTTAATTGTAGATCTATTATACGACTTTATCTATTCATGCTTTTCATATCTGTTAGTTGATATACTTGTATAGTCCCATCTTACTTGTACTCGTCCCTTAGCCACTTGGCTGCAGCTATCTATTGTATATGTCTTGATTCTTTGGATTTGCATATTCAGATTCCGAGACCTGGAACGAAGTGGATCCTTCCACGGAAGATCAGGCATACTTCAGTGAGCAGGCTGACCAGCTCTAGTTCCCTCGTGCCGTACTCCTCTTTTTGGCTCACGAGTCTCCATCTCTTACGTGAGCACCTTGTGTATATGTATATATTCTTTTGGACTTGGTTGTGAAAAACAAAACACTTGTAAAGTGTAACAGTTATCATAACTTGTATAACTTTGTATTTGTACTTCTATAGTTGGCATATGACTATACCACGCTTTGTGTTGTACTCTGTTTCCTTATTGTACTTTTATGCTTAGCGTATATACGTGGGGGCTTCTTCTGACCTACGTATATACGTCGCAGTGACGTCCCCGTATCCGTGGAATCGGGGCGTTACAGGTTGGTATCAGAGCCTAGGCTCTCAAACCTAAAGTACAATCAAGTGGCAAATTCTAGTAATTTGCTTATGCCAACTACAATGTACAAAGTTATTAGTCCTTCTTGATTCCGTCCTTGATCATTCCTTCGTATCCTAAACTCCTTTCCATTGTTTCCAATTCCAGTTATCATTCGGAATGGAGAGACGATCGGGTCGTAACAATATCGGGCAAGTCCCGAATGGACCCGTAGGAGGAGAGAATGCTGACATCCTTAAGGTCATTCAGACCATGCTGGGGAACCAGCAACAGCAGATGGAAATCAGCAGCAGCAGACCGAGCTCCTTAGACAAGAGTTAGCAGCCCCGAAGGAACAGAAGCCGGGAATGTATCGGACTTCAGAAGACTACAGCCTGCTATATTCACGGGGAGCGAGAAACCATTGGAGGCGGAGCAATGGTTGACGGACACGACAGACCTACTGAATGCAGCCCGTGTCCCGAAGGAGAGCCAAGTTGAAGTAGCTAAGATTCAGTTAAAGGATGTTGCGAGAACTGGTGGCTCGCAGAGGAGGCTAGACTGGAGAAGCCCGTTACTTGGGACGCCTTCTCCAAGAGTTTTTTACAGCCGCTTCTTCCCTGCTACGGCACAGAAAGATATGGAGGAACAATTCATCAGGCTCCAGCAGGGAACAAGTCCGTGGACGAGTATGCCGCGGAGTTTCTTCGACTGAGCCGCTTCGCGCCGTATATGGTAACGGACGAGGAGAAGCGAGCGAGCAGGTTTCAGCAGGGTCTACAGATGAAGATTCAGATGTATCTGATGCCCCAGCAGCTGAAGACCTATGCAGAGGTTCTCACCATCGCTCGGGAAGTAGAGCGTGGGTTTGAGAAGGAGCAAGGGGATCAGATGAGGCAGCAGGTCATGAAGCGGCCATTTGTACCTATGGGAAGAGGGGGCCCGTTCAGAGCAGCGAAGATCCAGATGAGGCAACCTTTCAGGCCAGCACCTTATCAGTCAGCCCAACCACTGGTATTCTGTAGTCATTGTCAGAAGCCAGGGCACACTCGACAGACTTGCCGGAGGGCAAATGGACTGTGCTTGGTGTGTGGAGCCAGAGATCACTCCATAGAGGCATGTCCACACAGGAGATTGGGGATGACTAACCAGACCTTGCCATTACTTCCAGGACCGAGTGGACAGCGGGCAGTACCAGGGCATCTTGAGCAGAGGAACCAGGGGCCAGTGATGAGGAGAGCTCTTCCCCTTCCTCCACAGCATGTCATTCGCCCAGTCCAGAGAGGAGGCAGGACTGCAGCAGGGCGTGGCAGAGGTCAGGCTTATACTCTGACAGCAGAAGAGGCAGAGGCTTCAGAGGAAGTGATTACAGGTAACATCAGAGTTCATTCAATACCTGTTCTCGCTCTCTTCGATTCAGGTGCTTCTCACTGTTATATCTCAGATAAATTTGTGGCTTTACATTCAATACCTGTTAAGGTTTTAGACCACAAATGGGAGATAAGTACAGGGAATGGGGTAGTCATATCATCTAGAGTGTGTACTGATTGTCCAGTAGAACTGTGTGATAAGACCATGGCCATAGATATGCTCGTACTAGACACCAAAGGGTACGACGTGATCTTAGGCATGACCTGGCTCAGTCAGTACTATGGTGATTGATTGTAGGGAGAAGAAGATCAAGTTTAGAATTCCACTTCAACCAGAGTTCCAGTTTAGTGGAGAAGTGAAGACCACCAAGGGAAAGTCTCAGATTACTTCTTCGGAGGTTCAGAAGCAGAAGGTGCCGGTGTGGGATGAATTCCCGGAGGTGTTTGCTGAGATCGCAGGACTGCCACCTGTCAGGATGATTGAGTTCTCCATCGAGACTATTCAGGGGCAGCACCTATATCTAAGGCTCCGTACAGGATGGCACCGACGGAGTTGGAGATCCTGAAGAAGCAGCTGCAGGAGTATTCAGATAAGGGAGTGATTAGGCCAAGTACTTCACCATGGGGAGCTCCAGTACTGTTGGCCAACAAGAAGGATGGTAGTAAAAGACTTGTATTGATTACAGGGAATTGAACAAGGTCACCATCAAGAACAGGTATCCCCTTCCCAGGATGATGATCTATTTGATCAGCTTAATGGAGCCCGTGTGTTCTCCAAATTGGATTTACAGTCGGGTTTACCACCAGCTGAGGTGAAGAAGGAGGACATACCGAAGACGGCATTCAGGACCCGATATGGCCACTATGAGTTTCTTGTTAGCCTTTCGGAGTCACTAATGCCCCTGCAGTGTTTATAGACTTGATGAACCGAGTGTTCTCGCCTTTCTTGGATCAGTTTGTTGTGTTTCATCGACGACATCTTGATCTATTCAAAGAACAATAGGGAGCATGCTGAACACTTGAGGATTGTGTTGCAGACACTTCAGCAGGAGCAGCTTCATGCCAAGAGGAGTGTGATGCAGCCTTCGAGCAGTTGAAGCAGAAGCTCATTTCAGCTCCTATCTTGAGAACTCCCTCAGGGAGAGGAGGGATGGTCATCTTTAGT
The DNA here is from genome assembly GCA_038442645.1 of Agave tequilana. Taxonomy (NCBI): domain Eukaryota; kingdom Viridiplantae; phylum Streptophyta; class Magnoliopsida; order Asparagales; family Asparagaceae; genus Agave; species Agave tequilana. Next base: position 27,440 of record JAVJIF010015703.1, read on the forward strand.
GATGCATCAGGTAAAGGCCTGGGGTGTGTGCTTATGCAACATGATCATGTGATAGCATATGCATCTAGGCAATTGAAGCCTCATGAGAGGAATTACCCAACTCATGACTTGGAGTTGGCGGCAGTGATCTTTGCCTTGAAGATTTGGAGGCACTATCTTCTGGGAGATAGAGTGCTGATATATACAGATCACAAGAGCCTCAAGTATATCTTTTCACAGAAAGAGCTGAACATGAGGCAGAGACGGTGGCTGGAGCTTATGGCAGATTATGATATTGACTTGCAATATCATCCAGGCAAGGTCAATACAGTTCCTGATGCCCTGAGCAGGATGCCAGAGAACAGGGTGCTTGTTCAGTTCACTCAGCAGAAGGAGTTGATTCAGGACTTTATCAGATTGGACTTGATGGTGGTTCGAGGATCTGAGAAGACAGGACAGCTTATGACTTTACAGATCCAGTCCTCATTGATAGATGAGATTAAGGAAGCTCAGAAGGAGGACCCCAGGCTACAGACATTCCGAGATCAGGTGGAGGCTGGATTGAGGACGGATATTTGTATTCGTCCGGATGGTGCATTGTACTTTGGAGGTAGACTTTGTGTTCCCCAGGGAGAAGTTAGACAGAAGATTTTGGAGGAAGCACACAGTTCAGCATATTCTATACATCCAGGGGGAAACAAGATGTACCAGGATTTGAAGAAGCAATTTTGGTGGAATGCCATGAAGAGAGAGATAGCTCAGTTTGTGGCTAAGTGCTTGGTGTGCCAGCAGATAAAGATTGAGCATCAGAGATCAGCCGGACTTCTTCATCCTTTGCCAATACCTGAATGGAAGTGGGAGCACATCACTATGGACTTTGTCACGGCATACCTCGTAGTCCCAAAGGTAATAATGCCGTGTGGGTTATCATTGATCGTCTCACCAAGTCAGCTCATTTCATACCATTCAGGGTGGGTCAGACTACAGAGGTTCTGGCAGATAAGTATGTGAAGGAGATAGTTCGTCTGCATGGAGTTCCAGTCAGTATTGTATCAGATAGAGATACCAGATTCAGATCTCATTTCTGGGAGAGTCTCCAAGAAAGTCTGGGAACTCGTCTGAAGTTCAGTACAGCATATCATCCTCAGACAGACGGACAATCTGAGAGGACCATCCAGATCCTTGAAGACATGCTTAGGGCCTGCATGATTGAGTTTAAGGGATCTTGGGAAGATCATCTTCACTTGGCTGAGTTTCTTATAACAACAGTTATCAGGCAAGTATTAAGATGGCACCTTTTGAGGCACTGTATGGGAGGAATGCAGGTCACCGATTTGTTGGGATGAAGTCGGTGAGAGGAGTCTATTGGGGCCAGAGATTTTGATCCAGACCACAGAGAAAGTTAGAGTTATCAGAGATCATCTCAAGGCAGCTCAGAGCAGACAGAAGAGCTGGGCAGATTTGCAGAGGAGGCCATTGGAATTCGGAGTTGGAGATCATGTGTTCTTGAAGATTTCACCTACCAAGGGAGTAATCCGGTTCGGCACTCGTGGGAAACTAAGTCCGAGATATATCGGCCCATTCGAGATATTGGATCGAGTGGGAGATGTGTCTTATCGATTGGCGTTGCCGCCATCGTTGGACGGAGTTCATAATGTTTTCCACGTGTCTCAGTTGAGGAGGTATGTAAAGGATGATAGCCATATTTGGATCATTCCGAGCTGGAGCTACAACCGGATTTATCATATCAGGAGCAGCCAATGGCCATCTTGGATAGGAGTGTGAAGACACTGAAGAGCAAAGCCATACCTTTAGTGTGGTATCTTGGAACCGCCATGCGCCAGGAGAGGCCACTTGGGAACGAGAGGACGTCATCCGAGAGCGTTATCCTCAACTCTTCTCATCTTGATTGGTTAGACTCTTTCCTTTACTCTTTTCTATTTGTTATCTCTCATCCTAGCCTTATCTATCTGTTACCATTCCTGTTACCCTTCACCTTATGAAATTTCGAGGACGAAATTTTTGTAAGGTGGGTAGATTGTAATACCCCGTTTCCGAAATACGTACTAAGTTGCGTATTCTGATTTTCGATCGTATTTTTCGATTTACTTCCCGTATTTGACCAATTTCAATTTCAAATATCATTTTCTAATATATTAGATTTTAGGTGAATTTCTGGAATTTTCTAGAATTAAAATGAATTTCTTCAAACCGGTGTCGACCAGTATCGCTGATCGATTCCTGGAATTTTAATTCCCAAACAGTTAGGAATTTCAAGAGAATCTTTTAGACATTATTTCTTAGAATGACATTTCTTATCTAAATACTTTTTTTTAGAATTTATAAATTTATGAAAATTCCAACGGAGTCGGTAGTTAACTGATTCCGGGAATTTTAGTTCCAAAACTATAAAGTATTTCTTCAAACGGATTTCACTATACGTCTTCTATATTATTCTTGATTTTTGGTAAAAATTACGAGTCGTTCCGAGATACTTGAATTCGGACGATTTCGGTATTTTCCGAAATGTTTTCCGCATTCTCGATTTAAACCGGGAATCAGTGTTTTCAATATTTCATTTTTCAAAATTAAGAAAATATCTTTTCTTTTACAAATTCTTTTCCTTTTTCTTTTTCCTTTTTCTTTCCTTCTTTCCTTCCACCAACTTCCCAAAATATCTTCTCCTCCAAAATATCTAAAAATCCCACCCACTTCCTCATTAATGCCTTCATTAACTCTTCATCTCCATGGCCGGCCACCATTGGCCAAGGGAGACAACCCCATCCTCCCCTATTTGCACAAAACCCCTCTCCAATTCTTTAATTTCATCCCCTTTACAAAAATCAAATCCTATATAAACTTTCCTTTACAATTCTTTTCTCTTTTTCACTTCTCCATCTCAATCCCTAACTCCCAACCACCTCAAAGCCTTCACCATCTTCTTCTCAAGCTACCACACTCTTGGTTTTGGATCGCATCTCACGTCGTCGGAGGTATCGCCAAAGACCTAGTTGGTGACATCGTCGGCAAACGATCCTTCAAGACTCGTAGAACCTTCAAATAACCTTTCCTTGTGAGTATTTTTACTCAGCAAGACTAGATCACTTCTTTGTGTACATGTGAAGATCATTCATATACACTTGTGTCATAAAAATCCCATTTTTAGGCCAACAAACCACCATCTGAAATTCTGTTCTGTTTTCTGTTTTCTCCAGGATTAGTCGACTTGACCTAGAGACTAGTCGACTAACCCACTTTAGTTGAAACGTAGCTTTTCTGATTTTCACAGTTTTAGTCGACTAACCCATTTTTACCAGTCGACTAGACCCCCCTAGTCGACTACATTTTGACCCCTAGTCGACTAATTTTCCTTGAACCAAAAAAAATTACCAACTCTCGGCTCTAGTCGACTTATCCCAAATTATTAGTCGACCAGAGACCTCTAGTCGACTATACATAGTACCCTAGTCGACTAACATGTCCCGGAAATTAATCCCAACTTTTTATATCACAGATTTAGTCGACTTGCGTACCCGTTAGTCGACTTATAGTTCACCAAGTCGACTACCCTTCCAACCCAAGTCGACTACCAAACTCTCTGGAAAACCACTTTGGTCGACTCCTGCGGACTATTAGTCGACTGAAGACCCTTATTAGTCGACTAATCTCCCACCTAGTCGACTAATTCTGACTATTTAACTTAGTTGTTTCCTTTTCTGATTTTGGACTTTAACCTCTATGCATGTGATACTTTGTTCATGTTTATGCTTCATAATCGATACCTCATGACATATTACTCGTTGGATCTCCTGCGGACTATTAGTCGACTGAAGACCCTTATTAGTCGACTAATCTCCCACCTAGTCGACTAATTCTGACTATTTAACTTAGTTGTTTCCTTTTCTGATTTTAGACTTTAACCTCTATGCATGTGATACTTTGTTCATGTTTATGCTTCATAATCGATACCTCATGACATATTACTCGTTGGATCTCACCACTTATACTCCATGACTTGTTACCATGTATTTTCATGTTAGGACTTGTTATTAATAATATATACATCTCCACCTTATCATGCCATCACTTACATCAAGCATGATAGACTCGACTTTTGTATAAAATAGACAATTTACATTGGGTCCGGGGAAAACATGCGGATATCGATATGTGTTCGTGTTTACAGTGGCTTTTAGGAGTGTTGTGCAACCCATGTTCCGGTCTGACCTGTGGGCCTCCAGGGGACCGAGGGGAGTGCTTGCTCCCTGTATTACTGGTACCATCTTGATAAGGGCATACATAAGTCCCTCCTGAATAGCCTAGCGGCTGGCTTCCGTCACCAAGCAACGGAACAATCCTGGACCGTTATCCCGGGCATGTACGGGGTCCACTGTAAACATAGTTCGTCGATACAAACGCTGATTTCCAACAACAACCTTGTATTACTATGATATGGATCTATGTGCACTGGGACGCTGGACCACATAGCTAGATATCCGAGTAAAACAAGTAATAGTAATAAATGTTAATTGTAGATCTATTATACGACTTTATCTATTCATGCTTTTCATATCTGTTAGTTGATATACTTGTATAGTCCCATCTTACTTGTACTCGTCCCTTAGCCACTTGGCTGCAGCTATCTATTGTTTATATGTCTTGATTCCTTGGATTTGCATATTCAGATTCCGAGACCTGGAACGAAGTGGATCCTTCCACGGAAGATCAGGCATACTTCAGTGAGCAGGCTGACCAGCTCTAGTTCCCTCGTGCCGTACTCCTCTTTTTGGCTCACGAGTCTCCATCTCTTACGTGAGCACCTTATGTATATCTTTGTATATATTCTTTGGACTTGGTTGTGATACATATCACTTGTAAAGTGTAACAGTTATCATAACTTGTATAACTTTGTATTTGTACTTCTATAGTTGGCATATGACTGTATACACCACGCTTTGTGTTGTACTCTGATTTTGTATTGTACGTTTATGCTTAGCGTATATACGTGGGGGCATTTCTGACCTACGTATATACGTCGCAGTGACGTCCCCGTATCCGTGGAATCGGGGCGTTACAATATATATATATATATATATATATGTTTTTTTCTTTTTGGTGGTATTATTCCTTAGTTCTATTAGGCTTTCTAATGTGCCCATGTAACGAGCCTTTAATCGATGACTCCCAAACCAAACGGTCTTAGGGCACCGGGTGAGAAAACACCCCAAGGACTTAAGGACTCGAGCAAACAAGGCCACAAAACTAAGGATTTTATTATATGGATCCCTTTTAGGCGTGAATACTTATGCTTTATTAGGCACAAATACCCAGCTTAATTAGGGGATTTTCATATATATTTTTTTCTCAAACTTATCTAATCATCTTTCGCATAAATACTAAGGCTTGCTTAGGCCAAAGCACCTAGCTAGTCAATAATTAGATTTGTTTATCTCTTTTTTTTTATAAGGCATAAGAATCTTTGTTTTTGAACCCTAAGTGTGTAAGTATATGAAGTGTGCATATTTCATCAGGTAAAGATCACGACTAAATTACTTTGACAAATCATCTTCCTAACCCTAAAAATCAAACAAATAATCTTATTTTGACCAAGTATAAAAAATCCTAATTTTGATTTTCCTATTCCTAAAATTAACTTAGTTTCTTACAAAAAATATGTCAAAATATTGTTTCTATTTTCAAAAAGTTTTTTAAAAGTAAAGAAAATGTTAAATTTTTTAATAATAAAAAGAAAAGTTATGTTAGACCCTCCCCCACACCTATCTCATGCATTGTCCTCAATGTATGAATTAATGCATAGATGCATGAAAAAGACGAAAGGGAAGGAAAATGTTACCTTAAGGTGGTGGTTCCGGTGGTGGTCTGATTGGTCCACGAAATGTGGCCCAATCAACTTTTCGTGGGTTCGGAGGAACCCACCAGAAATATCTCTAATATAACCCATTAAAATGATGAATCCATAAAGGATTTTTATTAAGTACTTGACCCCATCTAATTTCCAAATTCCATAACTGATTTCAGAGTCAAATTTGTCAACCACCTCGTCCCAGAATGGAGTGTGAAAAGATAGAATGATTGACTTGGACTCAGGAGGTACAGGAACTAATACCGACTCAGGAAAGTGACTTAAGTCAAGTAAAGGTTCAGGAGTCGAGATTGGTTCAAGAAGTGTGTCCAAGTCAAGAAGTTGAAACTCAAGTCCACATTGATTTTCCAACAATGGAATGTGACTTAATATTGGTGATTCAAGTTCAGGAATGATAGGTGGGGAATCAAAACTGACTCTAAAATATTACTCAAGTTTGGTAACAAAACAGGAGTTAATATTGATTCAGAAAGTTGAACTGGATCACAGATTTGAGAATCTAGGTCACATATCTCATTGAGTTCAATATCAAAAAAATGAGAACTTACCAATTTGTCAATAGGATTTTCAAAAGTGTAAACTTGGTCAAGTTCAATATGATCATCAAAAATGGGTGATTCAATTTCATGATGAATTGGCACAGGATCCAATGTTGACTCAGGGAAAAGATTGAAGTCAGGTGAAGACACCGGAGTCATTATTGAATTAGGAAGTAAAATTTAATCACTAAGTTGAGATTCATAATCATATTCATTTTCAAGTTCGATTTCAGGCAAAGGATAACTTGCCAAACTGTCAATATTCTTTTCAAAATTTGGAGTTTGGGCAAGTTCAAATGACTGTTCTGAAATGGAACCTTGATTTTCAAAACTACATGATTCTTCGGCTCTAACAGAATGGTTACCGACATCAAAACTGGCCAAACGGTGAGAATGTAAAGATTGGACCATCATATCTATGTCGTGATTACGAGCGTTTTGAGCCTGAATCATGGCTTCAAGCATCTCTTCATAGGTGATATGTTCATTGTTGTGTTGAAAAGATGAAGTGTTGTCTTGGAATTGGTAGTGAATTTGTGAGTCCATTAGATTTTGTGATTTTTGTTTGGACTCACGCATACTCATTTCCAAAATTGATGGTTTTCTATTTTGGACTGGTGGAACTGAGTATGAATCTTGAAAGTATTGTGGACTAGGTGGAGAAGGAGGACAAGTTGGTTGAAAATTGAACTCGGGGTAGGTGAATCCCCACTGACTCTGTGAAGAGTTGAAATCATTATGGAAATTATAGTTATTAGATTAAGGGTATGGGTTATATTGATTCGGATAAGACCAATCCGGCATACTAGGTTGGTTAAAGTTATGATATGCCGGGTTGGTAATATCCGAAAATGAAGTCGGTGTGTAATATGGATTATTATTAAAATTGGAGAAATTATTATTATAAGCCATATCACACAATAGAATACAAACAAAAGAAAGAAAAACAAACAAATAAACAAACAAATAAACAAACAAAAAAAGAAAAAATTCTAACCTAAGTTAGGGTAGACCTATGACCTAGACGACTCCTAACTGGTTAGACTGTCCACGGGAGGTATTATGCAGACTTTGACCACAAGCTAATCAGCCAGGTCAGGGCAAGGTTGGTGGGAGGTTTTCCGTCAAAGACGTTCCTTAATTAAATAACCACCAATCTTTAGGCTTTCGGCCCTCAATCTCCTTCCTAGACACTGATTTGGCATGAGTCAATTTCCAATACCTTCCCTCTTTAGGATAATCTCCTAGTGAGTTCGAGATGTCCCTAAGGCCAACGTCTATCAGATTTTACTTAGGCTTAGGTTTGTGAGTGCTTGGAGTCTGATTTTTGGGCCAAGGAAGGATGATTAAATCCCCACCTTATCTTGTTGTTGGGTGTTGCCCTTAAAATCAATTTGTGAAGTGTACAAAATAAGATTCACTCAAAGCGATATAAATCAACCAAGAATTGAGTCCTATTCTGAATGCAATGCGTACGTACCTCGCTCCAGCACTCTTCAACAGTAAAGTAAAGGAATTGAAAAGACTCGTGCCTAGAATGCAAATGTCTAATCAATTTTTAACTTTGCAACAAGTGTTTTACTGTTGATTTAAAACAGGGATGTTGGATAGCAAAAATAGCACAAATATGACATATAAAAACTGAAATTTTTGCGAGCAATATGTCCTGCAAAATAAAGTTTTTAGTAGTCCAATGAATTTTTCAGATTTTGCAAAGCAATTTCTTGAAATTCTGTTTCCTACTTTCGAGAGTAGGGGCACAGAATTTGCAAGTCTTCTTGGCAAAGCTTGAATGCTAGATCTTGATCTTCAAGTCCCTGAAACAAACACACAAAACTTGTTAAAACAACTACACCGTTCCCTCCCCGGCAACGACGCCAAAATTTGATTGCTAAAATAAAAGAAACAATCAATGAGTTTAAGAATTTACCGTGTAGCTCGTGGCTAACGGGTCGTGTCCACAAGGAGGGATGCGATGGAAGCTTTTCGGTGAATCGTTTTAAAACAAGAAATTGTGTTCGTTTTTTTTTTAGGAAAAAGAGAATGAAAAGAAAGAGATGAATGAAAGAAAAATTGCAACTTTTAGAAAAGGTTTTGGAGAAGGTGATTTAGAAAACTTGAAAATTGTTTTGTTGTTTGTAATAATAAAGAAAGTCTAGGCTCACTATCTCACTACTCAATTGTTCATTCTTCTCTTAAAATGTGAAGTCCCTCAAATGATCATTTGCAAAATTTAGAGTTAACTTTTAGAAAGCTTTAAGTAAAGCACATAAGATGTGAGAAGAGTTGAGTTTTTTTTCTTTAAGAAATCGTAGAATCGAATATTAAAACATCAAGCGCGAAGAAGCAAGAATGAATTAAAAACAATTCCAGAGAAGTTCATGAAAGAATTGTGAATTCAACTATCCATACCCATCCTCATGTGCCTTCAAGAACACTTTCAAAAAGAAAGGATTTTAAGTAAGGCATTCATATGAGTCATCGGGTCTTTTCTTTTAAAAACAAGAGAGAAGAAAAGCAAGAGAGAGTTCGATAGCAAGCCCAGAAAAATGTTTAGTTATCCATGGAGAAAGAAGAAGAAAACAAAGACATAATGCAAACCATACCGTACTGCAAGTGGAAGAGAAATTGGCTCGACTTTTGTATTGCTGTCACTTCAATCTTCAAGTACAAGCTCTCAGTCCTCTCTCTCACAAGTTTTGAAACTGGACTACAAATTAAAAAGCAAGATTACAACTCTTGTTCTAGCTAACAAAGAACCTAAATCCTAAGAGAATAAATGTAAAACTTAATCCTAGTCTTCGCTACATTTTTCTTTGCTGAAACCTATATTTATAGCCAAAAACCAAATGAGGAGGATCCTGGAAAGATTGGGGGAGCAAACGCTCCCCAACTGATTCTGTTTCCGCGGCCAGGGTGTGGCCAGGTGGCCACACCCTGTTGGTGGGTCGCCCTGGTTTTGCCTTCTGACTTTATCTGTAGTTGGATTTTCAGTTTGAGTCCGGGAGTGTGACGAAATGACCTTTGATTCTTGGCTTTAACCGATCGATTCTGCGAGGATTCTTCTCAACCGGTTTTCAACCTCTTGATTTTACCCTGATTCTCTGAGCTCGAATTAACTCTGATTTAATTCAGAATTTTGGTGGGCTTTGGGCTCATTTCTCTTCATCTCCTTAAAGAATGGGCCTGCAAATAAATCAAACAATTAATTAGGACAATGCAAAGTTTTATTCTATAACAAGTATGGAAATATGATACTAAATATGCAACATTAGCGACCAATCAATAAGTTAAAATGTTTTAATTGTAATAAAACAGGTCATATGAAGAAGGATTGCCTATTGCTCAAAAACAAAGATAAATTCAAGAGCAAAAAGTTAAAAAAGAAGAAAGACTATCAAGCATCATGGGAAAATAGTGATTCCTCTTCCTCTAACGAAGAAGAAGCTATTGAACATGCCAACATTTGTTTCATGGCTCAAGAAGAAGATGAGGTACAATATACTGAACTCTTAGATGTATTCATGAATTATACAATGATCTTAAGAATGAAAAGATAAAGAATAAAGTTTTGTCAAATGAATGAAAAACTTATCATAGAAAATTCATGTTATGTTTCTCAAATTTCTTCTATAAATTCTCAAAAAGATGATTTTGAAAAAGTTATATCATCATTGAAAAAGGATAGTGAGAATTTTATAAAAGAAAATGTTATGCTTAAAAAGGAAACTTTGTCTTTAAATGAAAGAATTACTATTTTAAATACATTGATAGTTTCAAATGAAGTATAAAGAGATTTTGAAAAATGTGGCTAAATTTAATCAAGAAAAGAAAAGTTAAATGATTGTTATCATATCAAAAGATGTCACATAATCATTATGGTCTTGAATTCTTAAATCAAAGTGAGAAATCTACACATGTTAGTAAAAAGAATCATAATCCATATAATTCTTTTGTGAAAAGAAATACTGATATTATTTCAGAAGAATTAAGAACATGTTCATATGGATTCCTAAAAACTTAAGAATTGTTGATAAAAATACTTATATTGCATCATACATATATTTTATATGTAATTATGCAATTATATGTATATTAACAGATGGAAATCAAATTCAAATTGGGTTTGGATTCCTAAAGGATAATGCTTTGATCTTATAATGATTGGTACCATTCTAATTGTTTATCTTTCAAGTACCGTATAAAAGTTTGATAGAAAAATATTTCAAACATTTATCATATGTGTGTGTGTTATGATATATTTTTTGCAGGGGGAGGACACATGTTTTTCTATATCTATTATAACCTGTTCTACGCAGGGGGAGAACTATTCGAAAGGAGTAATTGTATTGAGAGATGGTTTAGAGTAACCTTTGATGTCCGTGTACTAATGATCAAAACTCCGAATGTATATGAGATTTACTTTACTCCTTCGAATCACCGTTCGCAACACAAGCTATGACGGGTCGTATCCACAGGGAGGGTTAGCGATAGAAGCGTTCAAGGTTTTTATGTTGAGATTTTCGAGAAGAAAAATGAAAGTTCTTCTTTGTTTAAAGAATGAAAAATAAAACGAAGTGAAAAAGAGTGAAAAATCTTTGTAGGTTTTTGTAAAGAAAAAGGAAAACGGAATGAAAGACGGAATGAAAAACAGTGAGGTTTAAAAGAGAACGTTTTAGAAAAGGGTTTAGAAATACGATAGAGAGAAAGTCATGACTAACTAACATTCTACACTACTAACTTACTATTCTTGTTGGGTGATGCATGCGTCATGTTGATTCAACGGCAATAGTATATCTTGCTTTGTCAAGTCGATGTGTTGTCCCTTGTTGATGTTGTGTTCTCATCTAGGCTTAGCTAGGTGGCCTCCTGGATCATCGGCTCCCTAAATAGATTTTCAATAATGAAACATGGGTAGTCACACTTAGGTATGCTAAACAAGAATGCAAGATTCATTAGTCCATCAAAGCTATAATTAAGCTAGAATGAAATAAGAACTTGTACAATAGTTGTTAGCACAGTGAAGTGATCCATCTTCATGTTCCATCAAGGCACTTGTTCAAGAGACAAGGCTCTAAGTGAGGCACACATGAATCATATGGAGGGGATACAAAGCATTTACTAAGAATTGAACATAACTCATCTTCATTAGGGATGAAAAGAACTTGTAAATTGCAAGACTAGAAATAGAACATCCAATGATTCATATGAGTTAGCAATCACCAAAGAGTTAGTAGTTAGTAGTGTTAGAAGTTAGTTAGTCATGTTAATAAGTTAGCTAGCCATGGAAAGAAAGAACAAGCAAAAATACATTATAGAAAGTAAATGCAAGAAAGTAAGAACTTGAAGGAAAATGCAATAGAACAAGAAAAAGACTTGAGGAAGGAAAGATTGATCTCTTGTATTGAGTTGTCACCTTCTTTAATTACAATGATTTCTCACCCTCACTCTCTCTTTTCTAGATCTAGAAGGAGAAAATGAAAATTACGCAAGAGACAAAAGGAACCTAGAGAAACCCTAACAATTTCCCTAAACAAGAATGCTATTCTCTCCTCCCTGATTACAGAGGCCCTAAGGGTCTATTTATAGCCTTCAGGAGAAGAGGCCATCCCACCACAACCGTTGGATCAAACGCTTGATCAACGGCCAAAGGACTGCCGCGGATCCGCGGCCATAGCCGCGTTTCCGCAGCAGAATCTTGGCCATTACACCAACAAATTTTCTGCCATTCTGTTATGCCTCGTGTGCCCAGCTAGATTTTTTAGAAAGTGGAGAATATGCTTTGGATCAGTCCAAATTTGGGCTTCCTTGTAGCGGGCTTCTAAATTCCTCTTTAATTCCTTTAAAAATCACAAAAATTGGGCCTTCTTCTCCATTTAATATTGGACCTGAAAAATAAGAGAGAAAAGCAATAAAAATCCCATTTTTATTAACATAAAGCATAGTATGGTGGTATAAAATGATGCATAAATCAACTCCAATCACACCCATACCTAGCTGATTGGTAGTCAAAAGTGCATTTTTATCATCATATTTACCATCACATTTTCATATTTATTCATTTAATTCTGCACATTTATTAATAATTTGTAATTTATTGTGTGCAGGCCTCGAATTATTATTTTAACAATAAATAAAGCTTAAAGAGCCCAAAAGCCCAGATCCAAGCCCATATTTGAAGCCCAAGAGTCAAAGTGTAAATATCAGATTGTCAAAGTGCAATTATACAAGGGCTAAAGTTGCAATTATCAAAGATGAGGGAAGGATAGAATTCTACCCAACCTAAACTCTTGCAGGATGTGCATAAAAGCCAAAGATGAGAAGGAAATTCGTTTAAAAGAGATTGGGAGAATACAAAGTCTAGATAACTTGATTTCCAAGTTATATCCATATCCCAATATTTAGAGCCAGGATCGAACTTCCAGAAGCAGGCGCCCAGATGGACGGACCAGGAGAGGCCACGCGCCAAAGCGCGTGGCCAGAAGCCACAAAAGTGCCGCGGAACCGCCGCAAATCCGCGGCAAAGTGATGACGTCAGGATCCCAAATTTCGTGGGCAGGTTTATCTAGGACTCCTAGGCCTTCTGCACCTATAAATATCACCTGCAGTGCAACGTACAGAGCGTCCAGCGTCCAGCAAAGGGCCAAAGTTCAGATTTTTAGGGTTTCTTCTAGGTTTTCTTTTCTTTTTGTAATTTTTATGTAAGTGAGGGAGATGGCTTTGTTGAGGGTGACACCAACAGATGATTCTCTTCTCTTCCATTGTAATCAATAAAAAGGTAATTTTTATTTTGTTCTTATGTCGTTGCTTTTCTTTGTTTTCTCTTTCTTTTCTACTGTGTTTCTTTTTGTTGATCTTTGACGAGCACGCGAGCGTTTACCGAACCACAAGTATACCGAAGATTAGTAGGTTCCAACAATATTCCATGGCGATGTTCTCCTCCTCGAGGCGTATCAACTCATGCTTGCCCAAGGCTTGATGACCTAATGCGACAACGGACTGAGTTAGATCCCAAGGTTTATACGTTCAACGCCTCCGAAATAAGGTAGAAAGTGTTAGGTTTCGCATATTTTCTCCAACCAAGGTTAGTTTTCTATTCTTTTCTTTTCTTTTCTTTTTTGTAGATCAAATCCACACCTCTCCAATATTCTTTCCCACAACTCATTGTAAATACCACTTTTCTTTGTAAATACCATCGTGACTAACAAATTAACTAAAAAAGATAAATTTTTAGAGAAACTTGCTTAACGCTTCTATCGCAGTCCCTCCTTGAGGATCACGACCCGCATAGCCCTGCTACCGCGGATTAGAACTGATTCCTCGCACGATCTATTCTTAATCTAATATTCTAATTTTTGTGTGCAGGAAAAATCAGTCAACAAATTGGCGCCGTTGCCGGGGAGGGACGGTAAGTTATCTCTAAAACAAAAAAATTTAATTTTTAACTAATTCTTTATTCTTTTCTGTTTGCAGGTTTGGAGAACAGGAAACAGAAAACAGCAGCTGCAGTGGACATATAGCTGCCCTGTGCCTCTGCCCTCGAAGGCAGAGCACAGGAGCCCACTGTTTTGCCGCGGATCCGCGGCCAGAGCCGCGGAAACGCGGCAACAGTAAGGACTACTGATTCAATTTTTTTTTGCAGATTGCTGAAATTTGAGATTACTGCTTACTGCTCTATTCTGTTTTGTTCTGTGATATACCTGTAAATTGCTAATAATTCAACAGTAAATCATTGGTTGTTAAAAATAAAAATTGATTAGACATTTGCATATTAGGCACGTGTCTTTTCAATTATTTTTATTTACTGTTGAAGAGTGCTGGAGAAGCAAGGTACGTACGCATTGCATGTAGAATAGGACTCATCTCTTGGTTGATTTTCTGCTTTGAGTGATTCTTATCTATTTATCTTGTACACTTGCACTAATTCATCTTAAGGGCATAACCCATTAACAAGATAAGGTGGGGATTTCATCACCCTTCCTTAGCCCAAAAATCATATCCCAAGCACTCACTAACCCAAGCCTAACTAAAACTGAGTAGACGTTGGCCCTAGGGACATCTCGGACTCAATAGGAGATTATCCTAAGGGGGAACAGTGTTGGAAGTTGACTCTTGCCAAATCAGTGTCTAGGAAGGGGATTGAGGGCCGAAAGCCCGAAGATTGGTGGTTATTTAATTAAGGAACGTCTTTGACGGAAAACCTCCCACCATTCTTGCCTGACCTGGCTGATTAACTTGTGGTCAAAGTCTGCACCCGACCTCCCGTGGAAAGTCTAACCAGTTAGGAGTCGTCTAGGTCATAGGTCTACCCTAACTTAGATTAGAATTTTTCTTTTTGTTTGTTTATTTGTTTGTTTTGTTTGTGTTGGTGTGATATGGCATATAATAATAATTCCAATTTTAATCCATATTACACCCCTAACTATTATTCGGATATTACCAACCCGGCATACCCTAACTTTGACCAACCTAGTGTGCCGGAATGGTCTTATCCGAATGAATATAACCCACACACTCCATCTTATGACTATAATCTTCATAATAATTTCAACTCGTCACAGTGTTCATGGGGTTTCGAGTCCCCCGAGTCTAATTCTCAACCTAATTGTCCTTCATATCCATCTAGTCCACATTCTTCCCAAAATTCATACTCAGATCCACCCATTCAGAATAGAAATCCATCTATCTTGGAAATGATGAGTAGGAATGAGTCCAAGCAAAAATCACCATCAATTTTAGACATGATGATGCGTGAGTCCACCGACTCACAAATTTATCACGATTACCCGTCCTATTTTCAAGTCCAATCAGAATATGATCCACCTATCGACTATGAAGGGATGCTAGCTGCCATGATTGAGGCTAAATTAGCCCGTGATCATGACATAGATTTGATGGTGGAATGCTTACACCGGCCGGCTGATTCTGATATCGATGACCACTCGATTAGAGCCGACGAACCAAGTTGCTTGGGACAACAAGTTTCTAATTCAGTACCATCTTGTGAACTTGCCGAAACTTCAAATTCTGATAATTTGGCAAGTTTTTCCTTTCCCGAATTAGAACTCGAATGTGACCTAGATTCTCAAATCTATAATCAAGTTCAAATTCCTGAATCATTATTGACTCCTGTTTTGTTACCCGATTTAGGTAATATTTTAGAGTCAGTTTTGATTCCCACATCTATCATTCCTGAACTTGAATCACCACCATTGAGTCACATTCCATTGTGGGAAGATGATTGTGGACTTGAGTTTCAATTTTTTGACTTGGACCCACTTCTCGAACTTAGCCCGACTCCTGAGCCCTTACTTGATTTGAGCTTCTTCCCTGAGTCAGTATTCGTTCCCGTACTTCCCATGTCCAAGTCAATCATTCCATCTTTTCATACTCCATTTTGGGACAAGGAGGTTGAGACAATTAACTCTGAAATTTATTATAAAATTTGGAAATTTGATGGGGTGGAAATTCTAAAAAATGATTATACATATATTTTAGTGGGTTATGTAAGGAAAGTTTCTGGTGGGTTCCACCAAATTATCGGTTATCTTGATTGGGCCGCATTTCGTGGACCAATTAGACCACCTCCGGAACCACCACCCTAAGGTAACTTCCGCCTTCCCTTGTTCTGTTTCATGCATATATGCATTCATTCATACATTGAGGACAATGCATGAGATAAGTGTGGGGGTGGGCTTTACTAACATACTAACATAGGTAGACACTAACAAAATTTGCTAATAAAAAAAATTTTATAAAAAGGAAGTATTTTGACTTATTTTTTTGAAAGAAATCTAAGTTAGTTTTAAGGATTAGGAAAATCATGATTAGGATTTCTAAAAACTTGGTCAAAATAAATAAATTGTTTAAATTTTTAGGTATAGGAGGAGAAATTGAATAAATAATTAGTCTTAATTTTTACCTTAATGAAGTATGCATACCAAATGCATATCTAGGATTCTAAGACAAAGACCTTGTGCCTCATAAAAAAATAATAAAAAAAGAAAAAAAAATCACCAATTAAGCTGATACATGTGCCTCAAGAAGCATAAGTATTCATGCCTAAAGGTCAGTAAATAAAATAAAGTCCTTAGTTTTTGGGCCTAGTTCACTCGAATTTGAGTCCGCGGGGTGTTTTCTCGCCTGGTGCCCTAAAGCCAACCGGTTTGGGAGCCACCGACTTTAAGTTCGTTACATGGGTGGATTAGAAAGCCTAAGAAGACTAAGAAATATAATTTATGTATTAACACATCTAATAATCAATTAGTTAGGTATGAGGGCCTCAAGAAGCCTTGATACTTATACGAAAGAAAATTAGATGATGTTATAAAAATAATAAAGAGGCATGAGAGTCCAAGTTAAGGAATTCCTAGATTCACAAGGGTGCGTATGACTTTTGGTAACGAAAAGACTATATTAGAAATTCAATTTTAATCCTTACCTAAAATGAATAACAATTAACTTTATAAAGACCAGGTTTGAAAGGAGGAAAATTGTTCGAAATTAACTCTTGTCAAATCAGTGTCTAGGCAGGGGATTGAGGGCCGAAAGCTCGAAGGACGGTGGTTATTTAATTAAGGAACGTCTCTGACGGAAAACCTCCCACCGGTCTTGCCACCTACCTGGCCGATTAACTTGTGGTTAAAGTCGACAGTAGACCTCTAAGGATAGTCTAAAGTTAGGAGTCGTCTAGGTCAAGGCTTACCTTAGATTAGGACTTTTGATTGTTTTTCTTTTTTTTTTGATTGATTGGGTGAACTTGTTTGCTGATTGTGCATGACCGCTTGGTCGAGAGACCCACTTACATCCAGGCTAACTAGAACTAGTTCACCACCCGAGCTCAAGCCCGACTCACACATGGCACAACCACAGTCACTCCAAGATAGGTTCTATCCTATTAGAACCTCTCTTCCTTCTTGCATCCAGCTCACTATCGAAAGTGTTGACCCATATGAACTCAAGCCACAATACATCAACACTCTTCCCAAATTTCATGGACTTGAATCTGAGGATGCATACTTCTTCATAAGGGAATTTGAAGAAGTATGTCAAATGATGAATATACCTAAGTTAGGAGACGATGCTATCAAACTTAGGTTTATCCCCTTTGCTTTGAAGGATTTAGCAAAGAAATGGCTCTACAGTCTAGAGGCCGGTTCAATATCTTCTTGGGATAATTTCATTAAGGCCTTCTTAAAGAAATTTTATCCCGTTCACAAGACTGCACTGATTAGGAAGAATATCCTCCGGTTTAAGCAAACAGCCAATGAACCTTTTTGGAAATACTTCGAGCGTTTTAAGGATCTCCTTGCCCAATGTCCTCACCATGGGATAGAGAAATGGCGACTTTGCCAAGTTCTCTATGATGGATTAGATTATTCTACTAAAACACTGTTAGAATCCATGTGTCAAGGAGGATTTCTGCAAAAGAATGAAGATGAAGGATGGACATTGTTTAAGGAATTAGCTGAAAAATCCATCCAATGGGACCCTACTCCTGAAAAATCTAGGACTAATGACCCTACTTCTTCTAAAGGAGGTATCCATTCCATTGAGGCCAACGTAGCAACCGATGCTAAGTTAGCTGCTGTTATGTGTAGACTAGAGGCTCTTGAAACGAAAGAGCCAGTCTCTGTGAACCAAGTCAGCCCAACATCTTCGGCGGGCTGTACTTATTGTCAAGATATGAACCATGTGTTCGAGGAATGTCCTGTTTTCATCGCGCATCAAAGCTTGCCCGAACATATGAGTGCGGCCTTCACAAGGCCCGCCAACAATCCTTATGCACCCACCTACAATCCCGGTTGGAGAAACCATCCCAATTTTTCATGGGGCCCAAGCAACAATGATCAAGTGAGGCCCAAATTCTCCAACAACTTCCAAAATCCGCCTTATCAACAAAATTTCCCTAGTCAAAATCCTCCACCGTCTTTCCAAAATTCACAAATGGAGACAAGACTTTCAAATTTGGAAAGAAAGGTGGATACCCTAGTGAAAAGCCAAGACACGCTGGCTCAAGTCCTAAGTAGGATAGAGCTCCAATTGAACCAGCAAGAGAGACAGAGGGGTACCCTACCGAGTCAACCATTGCCTAACCCTAGGAATCCTAGGCCAGCCAATGAGGCTCAAGACCCAAATCAGTGTCATATGGTCCATACACTCAGATCGGGGAAACAAGTTGATAATCAAGTATCCATGCCATCGGATCCATCCATGCCATCCATTCCATCTAGCTCCACTTCCATTCCATCTAGCTCCACTCCTTCTCCATCCAGTCCCAAGGAAACTGAAGCTGAAAAGTCAGCAGATCAGTTGCACCAGCCTATAGCTCCATTTCCAAATAGGCTTAGAAGCAACAACAATGCACACATGGAGAAATTATTAGAGGTGTTCAATCAAGTTAGGCTCAACATTCCACTTCTTGATGCAATCCAACAGGTCCCTAGTTATGCCAAATTCATTAAGGACATGTGCACCAAGAAAAGAAAGACTAATGTGCCTAAGAAGGTTTTTCTAGCCACTAACATTAGTGAGCTACTGTCCAACCAGATCCCTATCAAGTATAAGGACCCAGGTTGCCCCACCATTTCTTGCACCATAGGTCGAGCCGAAATCAATCGAGCACTCCTCGATTTAGGAGCCAGCATCAATTTGCTCCCTTTCTCCGTGTATCAACAACTTGGATTAGGTGAACTCAACCCAACCCAAGTTACTATTCAGTTGGCTGACCGCTCTATCAAAGTTCCAAAGGGAGAGATCAATGACGTTCTCATACGGGTTGGAGAATTCATTTACCCGGTAGATTTCATTGTCTTAGAGACACAACCTGTGTCTAATCCTAGGTCCCAAACTCCCGTTATCTTAGGAAGACCGTTCCTAGCAACCACTAATGCAATTATAAATTATAGAAACGGTTCCATGAGACTGACTTTTGGGGATATGACCAAGGAAGTCAATGTTTTCAACCTAGGTAAGCATCCCTACGATGTGACCGACCAACCCTTTGAGGTTAACTCCATTGAGAACATGACGAGTGAGCATAATGATGAGATCATATTTGAGTCAGAGGAAGAGGAAGAGTTAGAAACAAATGATATCAGTCTTGATGAGATCGAATGGGAATCAAATCTGAGTTCTATAGAGATGGGAGATTCTAGCTTAACTCCTCCACCCATCGAGCCAACTCCTTCTTTGGAGTTAAAAGCCTTGCCCAAACATCTTAAGTACGCCTACCTAGGTGAACAAGAGACGTTACCGGTCATAGTTGCATCTAATTTGACCAATAGGCAAGAGGAGGACCTGCTGGCAACCCTTAGGAGACATAGGGAAGCCATTGGTTGGACTATGGCAGATATTAAGGGACTGAGCCCTACGATAGTCCAGCATCGTATTCATCTTGAGGAAGGGACTAGACCGAAAAGGGATCCACAGCGTAGACTAAACCCACTTATGCAGGAGGCTGTACAAGCCGAGATAGTAAAACTGTTAGATAATGGGATAATTTATTCCATTTCCGATAGCGAATGGGTTAGCCCAATGCACGTGGACCCTAAGAAGTCTAGCTTTACAGTGGTAGAGAACGACAAACATGAGTTAGTGCAAACACGATTGCCTACCAAGGTGAGAGTATGCATAGACTACCATAAGTTGAATGCAGCCACTAGGAAAGATCATTTTCCCCTCCCTTTCATCGATCAAATGTTGGAAAGATTAGCAGGTCATGAGTATTACTGCTTTTTGGATGGGTATTCAGGGTATAACCAAATTCCTATAGCCCCGAAGGATCAAGAGAAAACAACGTTCACGTGTCCATTTGGGACATTTGCTTACCGTCGAATGCCTTTCGGCCTATGCAATGCCCCCGCCACATTCCAATGTTGTATGTTAAGCTTGTTTTCTGATATGGTCGAGCGTTTCCTAGAGATTTTCATGGACGACTTCTCAGTCTATGGAAATTCATTTGACCAGTGTCTCCATCATTTGGAGCTAGTGCTGAGTAGGTGCACCGAGAAGAACTTGACCCTCAATTGGGAAAAGTGTCACTTCATGGTGCAACAAGGGATTGTCCTAGGTCATGAGATATCTAGGGAAGGGATTAAGGTAGACAAGGCCAAAGTGGAAATCATTGCGAAACTTCCACTTCCTCGATGCGTGAAGGACATTCGATCCTTTTTAGGACACGCCGGATTTTATCGTAGGTTCATTAAGGACTTTAGCAAAATTGCTAGACCCCTTACAAACCTTCTAGCTAAGGACGTGTCCTTCATCTTTGATGATAGGTGCCATAGTGTTTGGGAGAAATTGAAAGTGGAACTTATATCTGCCCCTATCATCTCACCTCCGGACTGGTCCAAGCATTTTGAGATCATGTGTGACGCTTCTAATTTTGCGATAGGTGCTGTCTTAGGACAGCGTAAGGACAATAAGCAGCACGTTATCTACTATTCGAGTAGGACGCTTAATGAGGCTCAAATGAACTATACTACAACCGAGAAGGAATTCTTGGCAGTAGTGTTCGCTTTGGAGAAATTCCGCCCATACCTACTTGGGACTAAGACCACGATCTTCACTGACCATTCTGCTCTGCGATACCTTATGCTTAAGAAAGATGCGAAGGCCCGACTCATTCGTTGGATCCTTCTCCTTCAAGAATTCGATCTCGAAATTCGAGATAAAAAAGGTGTCGAAAATGTCGTAGCTGACCATCTCTCTCGTGTGCCAAACGCACCTTCTGACGAGCTGCCCATCAATGACAATTTTCCCGATGAGCAACTTCTAGCCATCTCTAAGGAGCCATGGTTTGCTGACATAGTAAATTACTTAGTCACAAACCAAACACCACCTAGCTGGTCTAAACAGGATAGATACCGATTCTTATCTCAAGTTCGGTATTACATGTGGGAAGATCCTTATCTTTTCAAATATTGTAGCGACCAAATCATTAGGAGATGTGTCCCCGACGAGGAGACTAGAAGCGTGCTAGCTTTTTGTCATGAGTTCGCTTGCGGTGGACATTTTGGTCCCCGCAAAACTGCCGAGAAAATTCTGCAAAGTGGCTTTTATTGGCCAACTGTGTTTAGAGATGCATTTGAGTATTGCAAAACTTGCACAAGATGTCAAATGATAGGAAGAATTTCTAAACGAAATATGATGCCCCTAAATCCCATTCTAGAAGTAGAACTTTTCGACGTTTGGGGCATTGATTTTATGGGACCCTTCCCTAATTCGTTTGGGCACCAGTACATCTTGTTGGCCGTAGACTACGTGTCAAAGTGGGTAGAAGCTGTCCCTTGCAAGACAAATGACAACAAAGTTGTTGTCAAATTCTTGAAAGATAATATCATCTCACGCTTTGGAATCCCTCGAGCCATCATTAGCGACAATGGCACACATTTTTGCAATAGAACTTTTGAAGCTCTTATGCGAAAATATGCCATTACCCACAAGTTGTCTACGCCCTACCATCCTCAAACTAGCGGGCAGGTAGAAGTTTCTAATAGACAAGTCAAGCTCATTTTGGAGAAGACTGTGAATCAGAATAGGAAGGACTGGTCCACCAAACTGGTGGATGCCCTATGGGCATATAGGACTGCCTTTAAGACGATTCTAGGAATGTCTCCCTACAGACTGGTCTTTGGAAAGGCTTGCCACCTTCCTGTCGAGCTAGAACACCGGGCCCTTTGGGCAATTAAGCAGCTAAATTTCGATTTAGATAAGGCCGGTGAGTTTCGGAAATTACAAATTTCTGAACTAGAGGAGTTGAGGAATGATGCATACGAGAATGCAAAGATTGCAAAGGATAGAGTTAAGGTTTTTCACGATAAATTCATCACGAGAAAAACTTTTGTCCAAGGACAAAAAGTTTTACTTTACAACTCTAGACTTCATCTCTTTCCCGGTAAATTGAAGTCAAGATGGACAGGACCATTCATTGTTAAGACGGTGTTTCCACACGGAGCCATAGAGATCTACGACCCCAAAAATGGCAATGCATTCAAGGTAAATGGTCAACGTCTTAAAATCTTTTTGGAGTCTGTGCCAGAAGCTAATGCGGCGATGGGTCTTTTTGACCCACTGTATCGGTGATTATATCTTTCTGCCAGTTCATGCATACATACATTTCATTCATACATTAGGGACAATGCATGAAACAAGTGTGGGGGAAGGGTATGTAATATAAAAAAAAAAAAAAATCTGAAAAAAAAATACATAAATATATAAAAAAAAAAATTTTATAAAAAGGACAGTATTTTGACTTATTTTTTTGAAAGAAATCTAAGTTAGTTTTAAGGATTAGGAAAATCATGATTAGGATTTCTAAAAACTTGGTCAAAATAAATAAATTGTTTAATTTTTAGGTATAGGAGAGAAATTGAATAAATAATTAGTCTTGATTTTTACCTTAATGAAATGTGCATACCAAATGCATATCTAGGATTCTAAGACAAAGACCTTGTGCCTCATATATAATAAAAAAAAAGAAAAAAAAGAAAAATAAAAGAGAAGAAAAAAATCACCAATTAAGCTGATACATGTGCCTCAAGAAGCATAAGTATTCATGCCTAAAGGTGAGTAAATAAAATAAAGTCCTTAGTTTTGGGGCCTAGTTCACTCGAATTTGAGTCCGCGGGGTGTTTTCTCACCTGGTGCCCTAAAGCCAACCGGTTTGGGAGCCACCGACTTTAAGTTCGCTACATAGGTGGATTAGAAAGCCTAAGAAAACTAAGAAATATAATATATGTATTAACACATCTAATAATCAATTAGTTAGGTATGAGGGCCTCAAGAAGCCTTGATACTTATACGAAAGAAAATTAGATGAGTTATACATGCCAAAAAAATATATATATATATAACACATCTAATAGTCAATTAGTTAGGTATGAGGGCCTCAAGAAGCCTTGATACTTACACGAAAGAAAATTAGATGATGTTATAAAAATAATAATGAGGCATGAGAGTCCAAGTTAAGGAATTCCTAGATTCACAAGGGTGCGTATGACTTTTGGTAACGAAAAAGACTATATTAGAAATTCAATTTTAATCCTTACCTAAAATGAATAACAATTAACTTTATAAAGACCAGGTTTGAAGAATGAATAAAAATGATAATCCTAAAACTTATAGACTACTTAGTCTCTTCAAATATAATTCAAATATTTTCCTTTTTATGGATTTTGTGGGTGTAATCCGCTGAAAACCCTCACGAGACAACACTCGTCCTCTAGGGTAACCTAGGGTTTAACGGCTTGTTGCACATGCTAAGTGCAACCGTGATTCCTACGAAAGTGAGTTAGCTAGGTTAGATTTTCTCTTTCTTTTTGATTTTTACTCGAGGACGAGCAAAAAGATAAGTGTGGGGGTGTGATAGGTAGTGAAAAATGCATAATTGTCATCATATATACCATCGCATTTGCACATTTATTCATATTATAGTGCACATTTATTAATATTTCTTTATTTAATATGTGCAGGCCTCAAATTATCAAGTTAATAAAGAATAAAGCTTAAAGAGCCCAAAAGCCCAGATCCAAGCCCATGTTTGAAGCCCAGATGAAAAAGCGCAAATACAAAGAGTCAAAATGCAAATACAAGGGCTAAAAGTTGCAAATATCAGAGATTAGGGAAGGATAGACTTCTATCCAACTCTAAACACCTGCAGGATGAGGATAAAAGGCCAAGATAAAGAGGAATTTCGTGGAGAGAAGATTTGAAGAAATCTGGATTAAGGGTAACTTGATTACCAAGTTATCTCGAAAATCTAGATTAAAAGGTCAGGATCACACTTCTAGAAGCAGTAGCCCACATGGACGGACCAGGAGAAGCCACGCGCCAAAGCGCGTGGCCAGAAGCCACTAAACTGCCGCGGAGGCGCGGCAAAAGCCGCGCATCCGCGGCAGTTTGGATAGAGATGGGTACCAGTTTTCGTTGGCACTTCTATCCGGGACTCCTCTACATTCTGCACTATAAATATCCGTGCAGTCGCAACAGGGAGGGGCATGCAGAGACGATTAGGGTTTTCTTTAGCCACTTTTATTAAAGTTGTAATTTTTATTCATGCTATTTGTGGAGAAAAAGGAGACGATTGTGTAACCAGATTCATCGAAATAAAAAGGTCACTCTTTTGTTCTCTTTTAATTTCTGCACTTTATTTCTTTTTGTCATCTCTCGTGTTTTAATCTTCGATCTCTTCTTGTTTTCGTTTTTCTTTCTTTTGCAATCTTTCTCATAAAAAAAAAATAAATATTGAAAAGATAAAAATAATTATGAAGAACTAATCATCTTAGTGGTTTGCTGAGATTCTTGAAGCAACCCTAGATGCAATTAAAACTTGATCAGATTAATGAACATCACTAGAAACCCTAGGTTTAAAGGCAACTAATTCTAGAAGATCAAAAAAATACTTAAAATTCTTAATCTAGGTTACATGTTAAAAGAACTTATCATGACTTCAACCCTAAGAACTAGGACAGCATAACTTGAGATTAGTCTTCTATTAGGCTGTACCTAGATGTTAGGTTGAACCATAGTTGGTTTTTGAATAATGCAACTTAGTATAGAATCGTGTATTAATTTTCTTGCTTGAGATAATTGCAATAACCTAGGGTAAATCATATCAGTCTTAAGATGAAGATCAAGCTCTTTAATTTGCAATAGGGTTGTGGTAGAAAATCAGCAAAACCATCTCTTTTACATATTTTCATCTCAAGATCTAATCTCTCTCTCTTATTTTTG
Organism: Agave tequilana; assembly: GCA_038442645.1. Lineage (NCBI taxonomy): Eukaryota > Viridiplantae > Streptophyta > Magnoliopsida > Asparagales > Asparagaceae > Agave > Agave tequilana. Next base: position 52,577 of record JAVJIF010015703.1, read on the forward strand.
AAGATACAGAGGAATCGAGTCGAAACGCTTTCATCGCATCCTTCCCTGAGGATCACGACCCGCTCGAGCCCTTGCTACAGCGGATTCGCATTGAGACTAAGACAATCTGAACTCTATTTTAATCTCAATCACTAGCTTTTGCTCGTCCCCGAGCAAAATAAGCAAAGAGAAAAGCCCTAACTAAATTATTACACCACTTTCGTATGTGACACGATTGCACTGAGCTCGTGCAACAAGCCGTTAAACCTCTAGGTTACCCTACAGGAGGAGTGTTATCTCCTGAGGGTTTTCAGCGGATTGCACCCACAAAATCCCAAGAAAAAGAAAATGTTAGTGGCTTTTAAAAGAAAAGAAAGAAAAAGTTTATGATCCATTTTTTTCAAGAATTTCGGTGATCTATCGGTTTCAGGTTACCCTAAACTTTTCCTTCTTTTTATAAGTTTCCATTCGAAGTTTTGTTTTCAACTTAGGTTAAGTTTCCATGAATAGAGAGAGAACTGAATTTTGTATCAGGCCTAACATATATACATCTATATGTATGAGAAATTTTTCTTAGACTTTAGTTCATTTATTTACATATATATATAATAATTAAATTTTTTTCTTTTTCTCTCTTTTTTATTATTATTATATATTTACATTCCCTTAGCTTCATTAGGCTTTCTAATTTACCCATGTAGCGAGCCTTTTACTAATGACTCCCAAACCAGATGGTCTTAGGGCACCAGATGAAGATACATCTCTAAGGTCCAAGGACTCGAGTAAATTAGGCCACGAATGCTAAGGACTCAACCACTTTTAGCGTGACTGGTCATGCTTCTTAAGGCACCTGCTTAATTAGTGATCAAGTTTTTATTTATGATTATTATTATCATATTTTTTTTATATTTTATATATGTATGTAAACAAAGTTACTAAGTCCTTAATTAATCCCTCAACATGTAAATGTATATAGTGCTTAGAAAAAATTCAAAATCTAGCAATCTTTCTATTCTTTTCTTTCTTAACCTAAAGATCCAACAATTCTTCTTATTTCGACTTATATTAAGAAATCTTAGCTTAGAATTTCTTAATTCCTAAGATCAAGTTAATTCTTTTCAAAATATGGATCAAAGAAAATATATTTTTTATATATATATAAGAAAAGAAAAACCTAAAAAAAATCTAAAAATCTAAAAGAAAATCCTAGAAAAATCCTAAAAAATCTAAAAAAATCCTATGTTAGTATCTACCCTCCCATACCTATCTCATGCATTGTCCTCAATGTATGCAAGTAAAATAAATACATGAAATAGGTGAAGAAAAGGTGTCACCCCCTCCTGCGGCTCGGACCAGCAGTTGTGCTTGGTCCAGCCGACAGCGAACGTCGCAGACCTTCCTCGATACGGTCCAAGCGAGATGTGTACTCCTCGACCTGTTTGCGTAGTCTAACCTGCCACCTAAGTATCTTCTTCATGCCTTGCCAAATATGCCTTGCCAAATGGTAGACATGAAGGCACGTGAATCAGCTGGGGGGTCTGCTGCCAGAAGGCCGAATCATCCTCATCCTCCAAAAGTTCCTCCGAAGAGGACTCAACCGGGGCATCTTCGGAGGAACTTTTGGAGGATGAGGATGATCCGGCCTACTGGCAGCAGGACCCCTAGTTGATTCATATGCCTTCATGTCTACCATTTGGCAAGGCATGAAGAAGATATTTAGGGGGCAAGTTAGACTACGCAAACAGGTCGAGGAGCAGACATCTCGCTTGGACCGCATCGAGGAAGGTCTGCGACGTTCGCAGTCGGCCGAACCAAGAAAGATGTCTGCTCCTCGACCTGTTTGTATAGTCTAACCTGCCCCCTAAATATCTTCTTCATGTCTCGCCAAATGGCAGACATGAAGGCGCGTGAATCAGCTGGGGGGGTCCTGCTGCCAGAAGGCCGGATCATCCTCATCCTCCAAAAGTTCCTCCGAAGAGGACTCAACAGGGGCATCTTTGGACTGGACACTAGGGATCCAGACCGCATGGAGACAGCTATTGTAAGCGCTAATTGCCCTCTTAGGTGCAACAAACACCCTATCATAGGAGTCAAAGACTTCATCTGGTAAGAAGGTCCTACACAGACGAGTGATTAAGACTGGGTGCGAGTACTTTGCACCGCGTTCGCGTGAGGAGCTGGTGAGGATACTCTAAAAGATGGTCTTGTTAATGCAGATAGTGTGCTGCCTAGTCATGAGGTCGTTAATGATCTGCAGTACCGGCCTATTGAAGGAGGTCGTATGGTCATGCCCTAATATGTTGCGTTGGATCCAGCGTCCAACGCAATGTATGTTTCGAAATGTCGTACTGGCTTTGAGCACCCTATCTTGCTCGGTACAGCGAGCCCCCATGACTGTCATGTAGTAAATTAATGGCAGGGGGTCACGATGGTGTGGGTTGCTAGGGACGTGTGTGAATTTCTCCAGCAGAGCAAGCGTGAGAACAATGTCCCCAGTGGGCAGGTGTACCAAGAATTGGTTTGTGTCAAAATTGATAGAGGCTTGATCTATGGAATTATAGAAAAGCTTGACAAGCTCGGGACAATAGTAAGCCTCGTGATCGGAGTTATCATAAACTAATTCATACCAATTCCATGCACGAATATGATTCACAAAGATATGGCCATAACCATTTACATCGTTAAAAATCCTAGCAAAGTTTTTTTCAGCAAAGATAGATGGTGCCATGATGAAGAATACAAAGCAGAGGAAAGAGATACGCAAACCTCTCCCGGATTACGTAGGGGGAAACCAAATTAGATTGCAGAGAGCAATCCACAGTGTGAGAAGATGATTGGATAGTAGATCGAGGATCTACAGACTGCCGCGACAGCAAGGCAAGTTGGCGGCGCTCCAAAATCTACTAGAAAGCCGCGGAGGCGCGACAATGGCTGAGGAAACGCGACGGTTTAGAGGATGCAGAGGCTCAAAAAAATTTGGGGGGCGGCGCTGGCTGTTCTCGTTTTAGATCTGGGTTCGGATGTAGGTTAAAGAAAGAGAGGATGGAAATATATATAGGGGCCTGAGAAGGGTAGAATCCCCAAATTGCCCTAGTTGAAATTCTAAAATTACAACCCTAGGGAAATTCAGGTTATTAAAAAGGAAAAAGGAGTAGAAAAAGAGAAGAAAACCTAGGTGTTATTTAGCACTTAGGTCCATTATTATTATTTTCTTTTATTTCTTCTTTTTTTCTTTTTTGATTTATTTTTTATTTTTTGTTGATTATTTGGTTTTCTATATTACAAATTTTTTTTATGTTTTTAGTATTTATTATATATTTTTTTTATTTTTTATTTTTATTTTTATTTTGTTTTATTTTACACGTGAGGTCCCAAAATGATTTAAGAGAGACACTAGGGAAGAGTGTAAAATGACTTGGTCACATATAGAGTGGGTCACAAAGGCCCAGTTCAAGAACATTGTGTGACTCAGACTCTGAAGTGAAAAATGGCTTGAGTCGTTGACCATTGACTTTGAACGTGTTGCCATTCTTAGGATCAGAAATCTCAATCACACCATGAGGGGAGACATTCTGGACAACGTATGGGCCTGACCACCTGATTTTCAGCTTACCATGGAAAAGGTGGAGTCTAGAGTTGTACAACAGAACTTTTTGTCCTGAGACAAAATTTTTCCTGTGAATGGATTTATCATAGAAAAGCTTAGTTCTGCGTTTAGAGATCCGAGCGTTATCATATGCATCATTTCTTAACTCTTCTAACTCGGATATCTGTAACTTTCTCAAATCACCGGCTTTGTCTAAGTCCAAATTCAGCTGTTTTAGTGCCCACATAGCACGATGCGCTAGCTTTACAAATATAACTCGATATGCAGACATACCGAGGACAGTCTTGTAGGCGGTCCGACATGCCCATAGGGCATCAATGAGTTTGATGGACCAGTCCTTATGGTTTTGTACTGTAGTTTTCTCCAGTATCAGTTTAATTTGTCTGTTGGTAACTTTCACTTGCCCATTCGTCTGAGGATGATAGGCCGTGGATAATTTATGAGAGATAGAGTACTTCCGTATTAGGGCTTCAAAAGCCCGATTGCAGAAATGACTCCCGTTGTCACTAATTATCGTACGGGGGGCTCCAAAGCGCAAAATGATATTTTCACGTAAAAACTTGATGACAACTTGGTTGTCATTTGTCCTAGTCAGAATAGCTTCAGCCCACTTAGAAACGTAGTCTACAGCCACCAAAATGAATTGGTTGTCGTAAGACATAGGAAAGGGTCCCATGAAATCGATGCCCAACAAATCAAAAATTTCTACCTCCAGGATCAGTGTAAGGGGCACCATGTCTCTATGTGTGATTCGACCCGTCATTTGACATCTGGCACAGAGCTTGCAGAAAGTATAAGCGTCCTTAAAGAGAGTGGGCCACTAGAACCCACTCTGAAGGACTTTCTCAGCAGTCTTTCGTAGACCAAAGTGTCCACCGCAAGCTAACTCATGACAAAATTTCAAAACACTATGATGTTCATCCTTAAAAAGACACCTTCTAATTATCTGGTCAGGGCAATATTTGAATAAATATGGTTCATCCCAAAAGAAAAACCGTATTTGTCTCATAAAACGATGCTTGTCCTGACCTGACCAATTTGAAGGTGTTCGCCCGGTTGCAAGGTAGTTTGCTATATCAGGGCTCTTTACACATCGTGAAGATGTGTTCGTCAGGAAAGTTTTCGTTGATAGGTATAGTCTCAATTGGTGCATTTGGAATTCTCGAAAGGTGATCTGCCACCACTCAACGCCCTTTTTGTCTTTAATTTCCAAATCAAACTCTTGCAAAAGAAGTATCCATCGAATCAGTCTAGCCTTTGCATCCTTCTTTTGCATCAAGTATCTAAGGGCGGAGTGATAAGTGAAAATCGTTGTTCTAGACCCTATTAGGTATTGGCGAAATTTCTCTAACGCAAACACAACTGCTAAACATTCCTTTTCAGTCATTGTGTAATTTAGTTAGGCCTCGTTAAGCGTCCTACTAGCATAGTAAATCACGTGTTGCCTGTTATCAATACGCTGTCAGAGAACAGCGCCTATGGCATAATCGAAGGCATCACACATGATTTCAAAAGGCCTAGTCCAATCTGGTGCTGAGATTATTGGCGCCGAGACAAGTCTGTGCTTAAGCTCCTCCCAAACTTGTAGACACTCTTCATCAAAGTTGAAGGGTACATCTTTTCCTAAGAGATTCGTTAAAGGTCTAGCAATTTTGCTAAACTCCTTAATAAATCTTATATAGAAGCCAGCATGCCCTAGAAATGATCCAATGTCTTTTAAGTATTTTGGCTCAAGGAGCTTTGTTATTACTTCCACTTTTGATCTATCAACCTCAATTCCTTTGTTTGAAACTTCGTGCCCTAGGACAATTCCTTACTTGACCATAAAGTGACACTTCTCCCAGTTGAGTGTCAAGTTTTTCTCCATGCATCGTTATAAAACCAACTTAAGATGGTGCAAGCATTGTTCAAGGGAACGCCATAAATAGAGAAATCATCCATGAAAATCTCCAAAAATCTTTCCACCATGTCGGAAAAAAGGCTAAGCATGTAACGTTGAAACGTTGCGGGAGCATTGCATTGAAAAACACCTAGAGAGGGGGTGAATAGGTGTAAATGCTGATCTAGAAACTAAATGCGCTAAATGCGGAAGCTTAAAATAATTTTGCAACACACTTAATACAACCAACAAGTGTAGCCGAATTCCCCGTGAAGGGCTCTGGACTAACTCCTCTTGATTCCCCTAGATAAGGGTTGAGGTGCTATATGAAGCTCTTGTGGTTAAGTATAAGTGAGGCACACACAAACAATCCAAGCATATAATGAATAAGCAATATGAATCAATGCAAGGACAACACAAGCAATATGAATGATATGAATGGAATGAAAGATGCTTTGCCCAAATAAAAGAGAGAGAGAGTTAGAGAGACAATGGATCAAACGCTAACAACAAGATATGTTTCGAGGTTCAAGCCCCTAGCTCTACATCCCCGCCTTCACCACCGTGAAGGATTTCCAATCCACTATCTCCCACCGAGGGAACCTCCACCGAGGAGGATTTGTTACAACAAGGGAGTACCGAACTCCTCTCTCAAACACCACCTCACAATCGAGGGGTAGGCCCGTAGCCAAACAACCACAATCACCTCTACCGAAGAGAGATACAAACCACCAAGCTCCACCTCACACAAGAGGGAGCAAACACCAATCTCCACCTCTATCAAAGAGGGAGCAAACACCAACCCAATACAACAACCTCAACCTCTACCAAAGAGGGAGCAACACAAGAAATCAAGGGTTTACAATAAGTGGTATGTATCAACCACAAACCTCTTTCCTTTTTCCACAAAACAAGATCCTAATAGAATAGGATATAATGATATAGCTCAAGTGTGGAAAAACAAGTATTTTGATCAAAGAAATTCTCTTGGGAAAACACCAAAATAGATATGGAAATTTTAGATCAAAACTAATTCCCAAAACCCTAATTTCTTTGAAATAAACAAAACACTTAAAAACAAATAGATGAATCTTTTTGGTACTTAAACTTTTTTGAAAACTTCTTTTAAACACCAAGAATAGAGAAAAATTTTAGCTCATAAAAACTTAGCCAAAATCCCAAAGAAATGGGGTTTATATAGGCCAAACAGAAAACTAGTCGTTAGGCTGATCTGGCAGCCTGACAGGCTGGCGGTCGACCGGCCGGTCGACCGCCAACGGTCATATTTATGACCGTTGGGGCTACCCGGTCGACCGCCCGGTCGACCGCCCAGATACAGAGAGCAAAGCTCTCTGGTCCGGTCGACCGGCCCACTGTGCTGCTAGACGTACACAACTCTGTGCACGTCGGTCGACCGCACGGTCGACCGAGCGGTCGACCGACCTGGCCTGTCAGTCAGTTCTGGGTCAGAAACTGGGTCAGAAAAACATGTTAAAATTCTTTAATAAATCTTGTAAAATCTTCTAAAAATACCAAAAAATAGTTTTATCATTTTGCATTGATATATAAACTTGTGATAAAAATTTCAACTCAAATATCAAGCAATTTGAACTATTTTTGTGTCTTATCATTTTTACCAAAAAACAACACTTGTATTTTGTCAAACTTGACTTTTTCAATACATGAATAGGAAAGTCAAAATAAGTTTATTTAAAAGTTAAGCATGCATGTATAGAATGAATCCACTATACATAAACCAATTAAACTTGTTTTGATCTACTATTCATGAAAACAAATATCGGTTAAACTAAAAACCATAAAACGTGTGTGTTGTGCACTTGAGCATATCAACTATTCTTATCTTTACAAATGGATTTAAAACACACTAAACTATGGATACCTAAGTCTTCTTGACGATCTTCATCTTCAAGTCGACTCGATCCCAAACCGTGATCCACCGAGTGCAAAGGTATGATCTTGATGTTCGGCACTGGAATCACCATGTGAAAGCTTCCAAACTCCTCTTTTTGAAGCAATCACCAACTAATATCTTGTTACATGATCTGAAACTAAAATCACAAGATTATTAGTAAACATAACTACATGAGTTAATCATCATCAAAACTAGAGAGGAAGGCCTCCGGGCCAACAATCTCCCCTTTTTTGATGATGACAAAACTCATGGAGTTATATATGCATGGATTAAAGTTAAGCTTCAAAGAAGCTCCCCCTTAACTCATGCATAAACAAATAAACAATAAATATGCAATGAATATACACAAACATGTATGCATCAACATGCATAAAACATATAAACATGGATAAACACAAATTATTCTCCCCCTTTTCGTCAATCATCAACAAAAGGGTAAACAATCAAAACAAAACAAAATCTTCTCCCCCTTTTTAATACAAAGAAACAATCACCAATAAAAGGGTAAAAGCAAAACAAAATCAATAAATTTTTCTCCCCCTTTTTGTTCGAAACAATGAATCAACAAAGGGTTAATAAAAACAATGTTCTCCCCCTTTTTGTCTAAAACAAAAACAAAACCAAATAGGGGTGACAATCAATTATGGTACCAATTGTCAAACTAGCATCTTGATACCAATTGAAAGTAAACATAGATCAACAAATGGTATATGCGATATACATTCATGAAGAGGAAAATGTGAAGCTTCCCTACATAGATACATTACACGAAGGAGGGATGACAAGCCCTAATTCACATAACGTACACTATGCAATGCATAAGAGGAGATGTGAAGCTCCCCCTACACACGTGTATCACATAAAGAAGAGATGTCAAGCTCCTCAATACAAGATACACTCAACACGAATCTATATGTAGAAGAGATGTTAAGCTCTCCTTGCATATAGGCAATACAAATCAAAACTTTTTGACTATTTATCTTTAAACAAAATTTTGAGATACCAATTTTAAAACATTCAAATAAACATCTTGATATCAAAAGAGAGTATTTTTCTTTTTAAGTATATGATATCAAATGAAATGACTATTTTCTATCATAAAGCAAGGGAGTGGAAATACAAATACCAATTGAAATATGAAAATTGAATTTTCTCTCCCTTTATGAAATACCAACAAAACACATGCATAAGCTTGTTTAAGAAACCAATTGAAAATTGAATCAATTGAAACAAAGTTGAAACTCAAGCTTAGCATAAACAAAATATATATGTATGAAAAATTTAATATCAATCGAAATTGATACTATTGAAATTGAAAGCATACATACATACAAACATATATGAGTATACAAGAAAAATCAAAATTGATACTAATTGAAAAAATCCAATGATACCAATTGAAACAACAATAATATCAAAGTATAACTCATATAACCTATCCTCCCAATCATGTTCAAGTTTAAAAATGATTTTCAATGTAAAGGCATACATGAGCATGATCGCCCATCCATCCGCCCGTGGAAGGTAGGGGTTTTCAAAAAAAATAGATTTAAAAATAAGCTTTGTTTGAAAAACTCTACCATATGAAGAATATCGCAACTAGTTATATGAAAAATTTGTAAACTAGTACGAGATCCTTCAAGTAAGGAATAAAACAAAATTATTTTTCATGAAAATATGAAATTCACAAAATAATCAACACTCTAAGCCAATTGAGCATAAATATGACTCATGAAAACAAAACATGAGTAAACAATAAATGTGAGTGTACAAATAAGATGTGAAGAACATGATCATGAAAGTATTCAATTTAGCTCAATATTCCTTGAAACAATAAAATCATCAAAACTTATTTAATCTTCAAGGTATATGTATGCTTATACAAACTAAAGTATACATACATATCCAAACACAACGAGTCCACAAAGATATATGCATGAAGGCACGTGGCTCAAAGGATGTATATGTATAAACAATAGTTTGGATAAAATAGACATATACATGAAGTTAAACATATAAACATAAAACAAATTCAAGAATGGGAATACAAGTCTAAAATGTATGAATCATCAAAACTAGACTATACTAGCACATCTAATAGGTTCAAATAAGCATTCAAGCTCAAACATGTATAGATTTATTTGTGGCCCACTATATGCACAAATATATACCTAGTCTTAATGAAAACTAACATTTAAACATATATTCAAAGCATGAAGCATAAAACAAGACAAAAATCATCATGATAAATAAAAACATGATTATTATGCAAATCCACATGTTATTAAACCTATGATAAACATGATAGCTAAACAAACGGTGAGAACACAAAATAATAGACCAAATTAAATATGGGTGTCTCAAAGTGCTATACATGCATGTCAAGGATCTAATAATCATGGCATTAACATAATAATCTATAAACAATAAAACATGCTACAAATAATGAACATGAAAAGCATGCTTAATTAAATAAGGAGTAAGAGACCGTTACCAAAACCTATGAGGCAACTTCTCCATGTCTCCAAAACAAGGTGGTCCTATCCACCAAACTTTCCTTGAAAGTGATGCATCCAAATAATCATCATGAGGCTCGGAACGCATCCACTCCAAGGTACCAATACTCTCACGTCATGTGAGAGCCCACACCTACATCAAACACAAGAGGGGTGATCTTTGGTACCCATATTTTATTGGGTCCATGGGGGTTAGTACCATTCCTAACCCAAACAAATTTATTTGCTAAATTACAATCATGTATACGATCAAAACAAAATTTAGCAAGGTGGCCCTTACGTCCACAATGTGTACAAGTGTACACATGAGCATACATAGTGTGATGGTGTCCGTGAGGAGCATGTGTATGCCGTGGAGGGTGTACATGCATAAATGGAACTTGTTTCTTTCGAACCAAATATTCCAAGCGTGTATAGCTCTTGGCACATTGGCTCAAGGTGGAGCCCAAACAATCAACACTCTTCTTAAGCATGAATATATCATTATCAATCAAAGAAGAAGTGTGGCATGCAATAGGTGAAGTGTGTGATACTACCCTAGCATGGCAAACATGAGAATCAATTTCATTTTTCAAAGATTTATTTTTATTTAAACAAATTTCTAACTCTTTTGAAATAAAATCAATTTCTCTTTTTAGAGAATCATTATTTTTTATGATAAAATCAAATTTTGAAGTTAAAACTTTATTTTTCTTCAAAACATTTTCACAATCATTATTGTTTTTCAAAAACTCATTTTCTTTAAGTGTAAGATCAAGTTGAGATTTAATGAATCCCTTTCATTAGAAATCTCCACCTTTTCTTGCAAAACAATGTCAAGTCTAGAATGCAAACTTTTATTTTCATTTTCAAGGCCTAGACTTTTCTTTTTCAAAATTTTATATTTTTCAAACAATTTTTCACAAACAATAGTCAACTCTTCATTCAAAGCATTGGCATCCATATAATCACGATCATCAAATGAAGAGCTAGCACTATCTAGTTGAGTATCCGAATGTACCTCAAGGGAGTCATTCCCTTGGACCATTAAGCATTGAGAGTCGGATTCTCCACTAGATTCCTCCGGTTGGATTGGCAATTGAAGCTCAGAGGTGGTGGTGGTTGTCAACTTGTTCCACACTGCAAAGGCGGAATCAAGGTTAGAAACATGCATAAGATAATCTTTTGATAGCATGCTTCTAATGGCCTCAAGGGCTTGTGCATTGGCCCCTATATGATTGCGGTTACCAAGATAGCATTTCTTGGTAGCGGCAAGAAAGACATGCAAACCTAGGGTCTTCAAATAGCAACTCATCTTGACCTTCCAAATATCAAGTCTAGAAATATCAAATATAGGAGGGCTATCCATGAGTGCAAACTAAATGTGTGCAAGCAAACAAATGTGCAAATGCAAATGGTAGATTAGCAAACAAGGATCTCACTCCTAGGATGTTAAGCCTAAAGTATCAGGACCGTAGACTCTGATACCAATTGAAAAACACCTAGAGGGGGGTGAATAGGTGTAAATGCTAATCTAGAAACTAAATGCGGAAGCTTAAAATAATTTTGCAACATACTTAATACAACCAACAAGTGTAGACGAATTCCCCGTGAAGGGCTCTGGACTAACTCCTCTTGATTCCCCTAGATAAGGGTTGAGGTGCTATATGAAGCTCTTGTGGTTAAGTATAAGTGAGGCACACACAAACAAGCCAAGCATATAAGGATGATAGCAATATGAAATAATGCAAGGCACAACAAGCAATATGAATGATATGAATGAAGAATGATGCTTTGCACAAATAAAAGAGAGAGAGAGAGAGAGAGTTAGGAGAAAATGGATCAAACGCTAACAACAAGATATGTTTCGAGGTTCGAGCGCCTAACTCTACATCCCCGCCTTCACCACCGTGAAGGATTTCCAATCCACTAAAGGCGTATCGAACTCCTCTCTCAACCAACAATGCCACCGAGGCAATACAACCACAATCCACCTCTACTGAAGAGGGATACAAACCACCAAGCTCCACCTCACACAAGAGGGAGCAAACACCAATCTCCTCCTCTACCAAAGAGGGAGCAAACACCAACCCAATACAACAACCTAAACCTCTACCAAAGAGGGAGAAACACAAGAAATCAAGGGTTTACAACAAGTGGTATGTCTCAACCACAAACCTCTTTCCTTTTTCCACAAAATAAGATCCTAATAGAATAGAATAGAATGATATAGCTCAAGTGTGGAAAAACAAGTGTTTTGATCAAAGAAATTCTCTTGGGAAAACACCAAAATAGATATGGAAATTTTAGATCAAAACTAATTCCCAAAACCCTAATTTCTTTGAAATAAACAAAACACTTAAAAACAAATAAATGAATCTTTTTGGCACTTAAACTCTTTTGAAAACTTCTTTTAAACACCAAGAATAGAGAGAAATTTTAGCTCATAAAAACTTAGCCAAAATCCCAAAGAAATGGGGTTTATATAGGCCAAACAAAAACTAGCCGTTAGGCTGATCTGGCAGCCTGACAGGCTGGCGGTTGACCGGCCGGTCGACCGCCAACGGTCATATTTATGACCGTTGGGGCTACCCGGTCGACCGTCCGGTCGACCGCCCAGATACAGAGAGCAAAACTCTCTGGTCCGGTCGACCGGTCGGTCGACCGGCCCACTGTGCTACCAGACGTGCACAGCTCTGTGCACGTCGGTCGACCGCACGGTTGACCGGCCCTTGGTGCGGTCGACCGACCTGGCCTGTCAGCCAGTTCTGGGTCAGAAACTGGGTCAGAAAAACATGTTAAAATTCTTTAATAAATCTTGTAAAATCTTCTAAAAATACCCAAAAATAGTTTTATCATTTTGCATTGATATATAAACTTGTGATAAAAGTTTCAACTCAAATATCAAGCAATTTGAACTATTTTTGTGTCTTATCATTTTTACCAAAAAACAACACTTGTATTTTCTCAAACTTGACTTTTTCAATACATGAATAGGAAAGTCAAAATAAGTTTGTTAAAAGTTAAGCATGCATGTATAGAATGAATCCACTATACATAAACCAATTAAACTTGTTTTGATTTACTATTCATGAAAACAAATATCGGTTAAACTAAAAACCGAAAAACCATAAAACGTGTGTGTTGTGCACTTGAGCATATCAACTATTCTTATCTTTACAAATGGATCTAAAACACACTAAACTATGGATACCTGAGTCTTCTTGACGATCTTCATCTTCAAGTCGACTCGATCCCAAACCGTGATCCACCGAGTGCAAAGGTATGATCTTGATGTTCAGCACTGGAATCACCATGTGAAAGCTTTCAAACTCCTCTTTTTGAAGCAATCACCAACTAATATCTTGTTACATGATCTGAAACTAAAATCATAAGATTATTAGTAAACATAACTACATGAGTTAATCATCATCAAAACTAGAGAGGAAGGCCTCCGGGCCAACATGCATACGCCGAAGGGCATTCTTCGGTATGCAAATGTTCCAAAGGGACAAGTGAAAGTAGTCTTGTCTTGATCCTCGGGAGCAATAGGGATTTGATTGTATCCTGAATATCCATCTAGGAAACAGCAATACTCATGTCCAGCTAGTCTCTCGAGCATTTGATCTATGAACGGAAGGGGGAAATGGTCTTTACATGTGGCAGCATTTAATTTTCGATAATCAATACAGACTCGAATCTTCCTTGGAAGACGAGTTTGCACTAATTCTTTCTTATCATTTTCTACCACAGTAAACCCTGCCTTCTTTGGCACAGCGTGGACTGGACTAACCCATTGGCTATCGGATATGGGATAGATAATCCCATTGTCTAATAGCTTCAAAATCTCAGCTCTGACAGCCTCCTGCATGATTGGGTTTAGTCTACGTTGTGGGTCACGTTTTGGTTTTGCATCTTCCGCCAAATGAATCTGGTGTTGCATAATGGATTGACTGATCCCCTTTATATCAGCCATGGTCCAACCAATGGCTTCTAGATTTTCCCTTAACATCGCAAGAAGATCCTCTTCTTGTTGTTCCGTAAGATGAGATGCAATTATCATGGGGAATGCTTCCTTTTTTACCCAAGCACTGGTACTTGAGATGACTAGGAAGAACCTTAAGTTTGGAAGAGGGAACCTGATCTATCAATGGTTGTTCCTTGTGTAAGGGAAGGATAGGGGTGGCATTTGTTGCCCACTCCACTGTGGATTCGATGATTTGATCAAGGTTGAAGTCATCAGACTCCAATTCAAATTCTCTATCAGACTCACATTCAATCTTCATGTCATATTCACTTGTTAATCCTTCGATTAAGTTCACCTCAAATGAGTCATTATCCAAATCTTAAGGTTGTTTTTCCAGATGGAAAACATTTACCTCTTTCGTTATATCTCTAAAAGTCAGACACATCGATCCATTCCTACAGTTAATGATTGCGTTTGCGGTGGCTAGGAAGGGTCGTCCTAGAATGACAAGGGTCTGAGCTTTGGGATTGTGTACGGGTTGCGTCTCCAAAACAATGAAATCCACGGGGTAAATGAATTCCTCGGCCCGTATAAGAACATTTGTAATCTCCCCCTTGGGAATCTTTACAGATCGATCAGCCAGTTTTATAGTAACTCTGGTTGGACGGAGGTCGCTCAACTCGAGTTACTGATTCACAGAGAAAGGAAGAAGATTGATGCTGGCTCCTAGATCAAGTAATGCCCTATTTATCGTGGTCTGTACTATAATACAAGAAACGGTTAGACTCCCTGGGTCTTTATATTTCATAGGAATGGGCCCAATTAGCAACTCACTTATGTTTGAAGTAAGGAAGACCTTCTTTGGGACATTTTCTTTCCTTTTCTTGGTGCACATATCTTTTAAGAACTTGGCATATGAGGGGACTTGTTGTATGGCCCTGATTAAACATTTTCCTAATCTTCTCCATCTGAGCATTAGTCTTTTGATTTGCTAGCCTATTAGGGAATGGTACAATAGGCTTGTATGGTTGCTCATCTGTTTTGTCTATGTTATTGGACTTGGAGGTTGACGTTTGTGAACTTGAAGATAGATCATTCAGAGTTGGTGGTACAAGAACAGGAGGTGTTGACACTGATTTATTAGGAACAGGATGACTAGAAACCTGATTATCTATGTGCTTTCCAAATCTCAAAATATGAACAGTATTGCATTGACTTGGATCTATGTCTTTAGCTTCATGAATAGGGAAGGGGTTCTTAGGATTGGGCAATGGCTGACTTGGCAGTTTCCCTTTTGTCTTTCATTTAATGAGTTAGCCAGTTGACCTATCTGAACCTCTAACCTATTGATAGCCTAACGGTGGGTGTTCATCATTGAGGCCTGGGTTTTGGATAAGGTTTCAATCATTCTTTCCAAATCTAACAATTTTTTATCTGAATGATCATGTGTTTGTTGTTGCTGATATGTGGGCTGGAAGTTATGTTAGAAGTTTGATTGGAAATTTGGTGGACTCTGGTGGAAACTGGGCTGATGAGACTGAGCAGGATATTGGTGTGAAAATTGTTGCCTTGGTTGCTCATGACTAGACTGACTCCATGAGAAATTTGGATGGTTCTTCCATCCCGGGTTGTATGTTTTGGAGTACGGATTGTAGTTGGGTCTGGTGTATGCTGCATTCATATTCTTAGGGTACATTTGAGCTTAGTAGACAGGACACTCCTCAAACAGGTGGTTAAGAGCATGGCAGTAGGTACAACCCAGATTCATCATAGGTGGTGGGTTGACATGATTCACAGAGTTTGGTTCCCTAACCTCGAGCAGTTCTAACCTTTTCATCAATTGTGTTATTGTAATACCCCGTTCCCGGAATACGTACTTAGTTGCGTATTCAGATTTTCGATCGTATTTTTTTCGATTTATTTCCTGTATTTATTCTGTATTATGAATTCCTTTTATGACTGTTTTGTCTTGGATTTGGATTCGTGGATTCGGAGTCAGCCCTAGTCTGAACCGAAGGCCCGATCCTAGAGTATTACTCGATTTAGACATTCTGATAATTAGAATTGACCGATTTTAGTTTTAAATATCATTTTCCAATATTATATATTTTCTATGATTTTCTAGATTTTTTTGGAATTAAAATGAAAGTCTTCAAAACCGGTGTCGACCAGTGCCGCTGATCGATTCCAGGATTTTTATTTCACAATCAGCTAGGAATTTCTAGAAGGTCCTTTAGGCATTATTCCTTAGAATCATATTTTCTACTTACATTCTTTTTCTGAGGATTTTATGATTTTATGAAAATTCCATCGGAGTCGGTAGGTAACGGATTCCGGGATTTTTAGTTTCAAAACTATAAAGTATTTCTTAAAACGGATTTCACTATGATACTTAATATAATATTCTTGATTTTTGATAATTATTTCGGGTCGTTCCGAGATACTTGAATTTCGGGCGATTCCGGTATTTTCCCGAAAGATTTCAGCATCCACGACTCAATCCCGGGAATCCGCCACTTCCATTATTTTCATTTTCTATTCCAAGAGAATTTCTTCCCTTTTCCATTTTCTTTCCCATTTCCTATTTTCTTTCTTTCCTTTCCTTTAACTTCCACCACAAGCTTTTCCATTTTTCCAAAATTCCAACTCCACACACTTCCACCTACTTCCTCACCTACTTCCTCATTAAATGCCCATCTTTTTCTCTCTCTCCCATGGCCGGCCAAGTGTGGCCAAAGGAGACACCTCACCTCCCCTTTTTGCAATTAAGCCCCTCTCCTCTATCTAAATTGCTACTCCTTCACAAAATCCCAATACTATATATATCTTTCCTTTACATTTCATTTCTTTTTTTCATTTCTCTTCATCAAGAGCCAAAGCCCTAGCCTTCACCATCTCCAATTCCTCTTCATCTCCACCACCTCAACAACTACTCCAACACTTTAGCTTCATCTTCTTCCTCCTTCATCACCATGGAAGCAACCACAAGGTCATCAACAACACCAAAGGACTCCATCTTCTTCTTCATCATCAACTTCAATCACCACCACCATCACTCCCTCACCTCATGGAGACCAATCACTCTCTTTGGTGAGTGATCTTACTCATTTAGACTTAGTCAATTCTTAGTATACATGTGTATTCATATCATGTTCAATTATGTCTTCAATCCATGATTATTTAGCCATCAAACCCAAACCCTAGAAAATCTGTTCTGTATGATGTTTCCAGTCGATTAGTCGACTAGACCTAGACATTAGTCGACTAACTTATTCTGTCCTGTGAAACACAATTCTAGGAAACATAGTATTAGTCGACTTACCTTAGTTCCTAGTCGACTAGAGGCCCTTAGTCGACTACACCCTTGACCCTAGTCGACTAACCCTTCCTGGACCAGAAACCTTAACTCTCTGTATCTCAGATTTAGTCGACTTAACATAACTGTTAGTCGACTTGTCATGTCTGTTAGTCGACTGCCCATATGACCCTAGTCGACTAACTTTTCTCTGAAACCAAACCCAACTCTCTGGAACCCAGTTTTAGTCGACTATACCTTACTGTTAGTCGACTAACTCCACTATTAGTCGACTGCTCTTCCATCCTAGTCGACTAACTTTGCCTGTCTGTCATAGTTGATTCCTTTCTTGAACATGAACCTTACCCTCTAGACTTATATCATGTATAGGTACTACTTGACTTGTCATTTGACAAACATCATCTTACCTTCTCTTTTTCTCTCTCCTCTTCTCTCTACATGTTTATATCAGGTTTTGTGGCGCATCCCAAGCTTCCGTGGATTACGGCTCTTTCGGTATTTTGGAGTTTAGGCGAGTATTCTCACTCGCTACTTTCTTGTATGCGAGTAGTCTCGCTCTTCTCTTATCTCTATTTGGGTTTCCCATTTCATCGGGACGATAAGTATTTCACTTCCTATTTTCATGTATTTAATTTCATGTCTATATATCTTTTGATGCTTTTATACCATGCGTGGCCGACCCTTCGTGGTCGTTGTACTTTGGGTTACTTTTATGTTACCTTGCCATACCATTACCTCAGACTAGTCAGTTGCATGCTTTTATTTAACACATGTATATCACCTGACATCTAGTATGTTATCACCTGACCACCTGACATGCCACTATCTGGCAAGACCATCTTGTTATGACATGACTTACCCAGACTTATTATCAATCCATTGTTATGCATGTTACTTGATATACATCACCATTTATCATGCTATCTCTTGACACCAAGCATGATACACCGATTCTTATAATTATCACGATAAAGGGAATGTAGTACCTGATTACTGTTATGTACTGATCACTGTTATGTATTCTTGTTATGATATTGCTCATTCCCGAAATCTGATAATTATGTTCATAAGCTATAAAAAGGACAACTTGTATGGGTATGGGAGGAAGTGATGGATGTCGGAATGATATCTTGCTTATAGTATGGGAATATGACATATTGGCGGTACTGTTAGTGGGACTTTGGGCCCACAGATTACTGTTAGGGGGACTTTGGGCCTCCAAAACTGGTCCCAGGTGTATGGGAACTACTATAAGAAGCTATATCAGTTCTCCATCAGCTTCCGTTAACAACCCTTGGCTTGCTTATATATGGATGTATGTGGGTTGGCCGTACACTAGGTCACATACCTAGATATATGGGTCAGACAAGTAATAATAATAATAGATTCTGCTATGATTCCTGTTACACTTGCTATACATGTTATGATTCCCGTTTTGTATTCCTGTTTGGCTTTCATATGATTTGCAACTCTGATTCTATACGCTTGGATTTCTGTGGCATGAGATAATGGTATATAGATGAGGGTTTCCTTGTTTGGATTATTCCTTCGATGTATTAGTCTCATGGGACCGTGACTTAAGCGTATACAATCACTTTTGCTGTAATCAGCTTCACTTGGTTTTCCTGTTTTATGATGATTATGTCATACCCGTTCATATATACTTCATTTGTGTTCTAACCCTCCTGTCTTCTGTACTTGACACCTGTGCTCATCCTGGCTCGCCACCTGGCATCATATTCCTACTCGCCTGGGGAGTTTCACTGACTCCCCTGGATTCTCATGTCCAGGTTATGGAGCCCGGAGCGTGTGGATTCTCCCCGTTACTGCTCAGAGTGGCGCAACGGTAGCGTGGATCTCCAGTCGATCGTCCAGAGCCACACCCTTCCAGGCCCCCTGTATGCCTCTCGAGTTTCCTCTTAGCAAACTCGTGAGTGCCCTTTTTCTATTCATACTTGTACTTTTCCTTGTACACTTGTATGTGAGCGCCCTTTTATGCTGTTCATATATGTATATCTCTTGTACTCTCGCATTTGCGCATATCTGTGATGTATTATTATTGTAATATTCATCACCTCTGGTGATAACTCTGTGATTGTATATATATATGTGTTGGAATGTATAATGCACCATATGCTTCCGTACTCTGATTCTTGTCTGTACTGATGCATAGCGTATATACGGGAGGGTAGTTCTGACCTACGTATATACGTTGCAGTGACGACCCCGTATCGCCGGGATCGGGGCGTTACAGGTTGGTATCAGAGCTTAGGCTCTAACTTCCTCAGTACGTCCAGAAGGCAAATCAATGGTAAAGAGATTTGCAACTGGAATACATGAGTCTTGGTTATACATTCCAACTACAAGTGCAGAGTTATCTATTTCTTGACTATCTTTCCTTTGATTCCTAGTCCCTTCCTTTGATTCCTAAATCCTTTCCATATCCCTTCCATGTTTTGGTTTTATGAAGCCTTATACTATCTTAAGATATGACTAGACTAGAGAAGGTAGTGGCTGGTTCTGCATGAAGCTATTATGTGATCTCTTCGGTAAATTCTATGAAGCTTGGTATTCTCCAGATCGATTCTGATCTGGCTATCTTTCAGAAGTCAGCAGTTGGGATTCTCTACGGATATTCTACATTCTCTACTATATCGTTCGGAGTGATTGATGTCTGGTATTCGGGATTCTTAATTATCGGTCTTCTTTATTATTATGCTCAGGACTATCAGGGTTTTCTTTGTCTTCGGTGTTCTGGCTCATTTATTGCACAGCCACGACATCAGCAGTATTATTCAGCATTATTCGAAGATTTATACAGCCGGAAATACAGAGGATGATTATTGTTCAGCCAACTTGAGAGCCCTACCTCTAGTGCTTCATATCTTAATCGGTATAAATTCCACCGCTGTCCCCTTTGTATTCAATTTACCCCTTAACGAAATTGCGAGGACGCAATTTTTGTAAGGTGGGTGGATTGTAATACCCCGTTCCCGGAATACGTACTTAGTTGCGTATTCAGATTTTCGGTCGTATTTTTTTCGATTTATTTCCTGTATTTATTCTGTATTATGAATTCCTTTTTGACTGTTTTGTCTTGGATTTGGATTCGTGGATTCAGAGTCAGCCCTAGTCTGAACCGAAGGCCCGATCCTAGAGTATTACTCGATTTAGACATTCTGATAATTAGAATTGACCGATTTTAGTTTAAATATCATTTTCCAATATTATATATTTTCTATGATTTTCTAGATTTTTCTGGAATTAAAATGAAAGTCTTCAAAACCAGTGTCGACCAGTGCCGCTGATCGATTCCAGGATTTTTATTTCACAATCAGCTAGGAATTTCTAGAAGGTCCTTTAGGCATTATTCCTTAGAATCATATTTTCTACCTACATTCTTTTTCTGAGGATTTTATGATTTTATGAAATTCCATCGGAGTCGGTAGGTAACTGATTCCGGGATTTTTAGTTTCAAAACTATAAAGTATTTCTTAAAACGGATTTCACTATGATACTTAATATAATATTCTTGATTTTTGATAATTATTTCGGGTCGTTCCGAGATACTTGAATTTCGGGCGATTCTGGTATTTTCCCGAAAGATTTCAGCATCCACGACTCAATCCCGGGAATCCGCCACTTCCATTATTTTCATTTTCTATTCCAAGAGAATTTCTTCCCTTTTCCATTTTCTTTCCCATTTCCTATTTTCTTTCTTTCCTTTCCTTTAACTTCCACCA
The DNA here is from genome assembly GCA_038442645.1 of Agave tequilana. Classification (NCBI taxonomy): domain Eukaryota; kingdom Viridiplantae; phylum Streptophyta; class Magnoliopsida; order Asparagales; family Asparagaceae; genus Agave; species Agave tequilana. The sequence continues at coordinate 73,496 of JAVJIF010015703.1, forward strand.
CAAGCTTTTCCATTTTTCCAAAATTCCAACTCCACACACTTCCACCTACTTCCTCACCTACTTCCTCATTAAATGCCCATCTTTTTCTCTCTCTCCCATGGCCGGCCAAGTGTGGCCAAAGGAGACACCTCACCTCCCCTTTTTGCAATTAAGCCCCTCTCCTCTATCTAAATTGCTACTCCTTCACAAAATCCCAATACTATATATATCTTTCCTTTACATTTCATTTCTTTTTTTCATTTCTCTTCATCAAGAGCCAAAGCCCTAGCCTTCACCATCTCCAATTCCTCTTCATCTCCACCACCTCAACAACTACTCCAACACTTTAGCTTCATCTTCTTCCTCCTTCATCACCATGGAAGCAACCACAAGGTCATCAACAACACCAAAGGACTCCATCTTCTTCTTCATCATCAACTTCAATCACCACCACCATCACTCCCTCACCTCATGGAGACCAATCACTCTCTTTGGTGAGTGATCTTACTCATCTAGACTTAGTCAATTCTTAGTATACATTTGTATTCATATCATGTTCAATTATGTCTTCAATCCATGATTATTTAGCCATCAAACCCAAACCCTAGAAAATCTGTTCTGTATGATGTTTCCAGTCGATTAGTCGACTAGACCTAGACATTAGTCGACTAACTTATTCTGTCCTGTGAAACACAATTCTAGGAAACATAGTATTAGTCGACTTACCTTAGTTCCTAGTCGACTAGAGGCCCTTAGTCGACTACACCCTTGACCCTAGTCGACTAACCCTTCCTGGACCAGAAACCTTAACTCTCTGTATCTCAGATTTAGTCGACTTAACATAACTGTTAGTCGACTTGTCATGTCTGTTAGTCGACTGCCCATATGACCCTAGTCGACTAACTTTTCTCTGAAACCAAACCCAACTCTCTGGAACCCAGTTTTAGTCGACTATACCTTACTGTTAGTCGACTAACTCCACTATTAGTCGACTGCTCTTCCATCCTAGTCGACTAACTTTGCCTGTCTGTCATAGTTGATTCCTTTCTTGAACATGAACCTTACCCTCTAGACTTATATCATGTATAGGTACTACTTGACTTGTCATTTGACAAACATCATCTTACCTTCTCTTTTTCTCTCTCCTCTTCTCTCTACATGTTATATCAGGTTTTGTGGCGCATCCCAAGCTTCCGTGGATTACGGCTCTTTCGGTATTTTGGAGTTTAGGCGAGTATTCTCACTCGCTACTTTCTTGTATGCGAGTAGTCTCGCTCTTCTCTTATCTCTATTTGGGTTTCCCATTTCATCGGGACGATAAGTATTTCACTTCCTATTTTCATGTATTTAATTTCATGTCTATATATCTTTTGATGCTTTTATACCATGCGTGGCCGACCCTTCGTGGTCGTTGTACTTTGGGTTACTTTTATGTTACCTTGCCATACCATTACCTCAGACTAGTCAGTTGCATGCTTTTATTTAACACATGTATATCACCTGACATCTAGTATGTTATCACCTGACCACCTGACATGCCACTATCTGGCAAGACCATCTTGTTATGACATGACTTACCCAGACTTATTATCAATCCATTGTTATGCATGTTACTTGATATACATCACCATTTATCATGCTATCTCTTGACACCAAGCATGATACACCGATTCTTATAATTATCACGATAAAGGGAATGTAGTACCTGATTACTGTTATGTACTGATCACTGTTATGTATTCTTGTTATGATATTGCTCATTCCCGAAATCTGATAATTATGTTCATAAGCTATAAAAAGGACAACTTGTATGGGTATGGGAGGAAGTGATGGATGTCGGAATGATATCTTGCTTATAGTATGGGAATATGACATATTGGCGGTACTGTTAGTGGGACTTTGGGCCCACAGATTACTGTTAGGGGGACTTTGGGCCTCCAAAACTGGTCCCAGGTGTATGGGAACTACTATAAGAAGCTATATCAGTTCTCCATCAGCTTCCGTTAACAACCCTTGGCTTGCTTATATATGGATGTATGTGGGTTGGCCGTACACTAGGTCACATACCTAGATATATGGGTCAGACAAGTAATAATAATAATAGATTCTGCTATGATTCCTGTTACACTTGCTATACATGTTATGATTCCCGTTTTGTATTCCTGTTTGGCTTTCATATGATTTGCAACTCTGATTCTATACGCTTGGATTTCTGTGGCATGAGATAATGGTATATAGATGAGGGTTTCCTTGTTTGGATTATTCCTTCGATGTATTAGTCTCATGGGACCGTGACTTAAGCGTATACAATCACTTTTGCTGTAATCAGCTTCACTTGGTTTTCCTGTTTTATGATGATTATGTCATACCCGTTCATATATACTTCATTTGTGTTCTAACCCTCCTGTCTTCTGTACTTGACACCTGTGCTCATCCTGGCTCGCCACCTGGCATCATATTCCTACTCGCCTGGGGAGTTTCACTGACTCCCCTGGATTCTCATGTCCAGGTTATGGAGCCCGGAGCGTGTGGATTCTCCCCGTTACTGCTCAGAGTGGCGCAACGGTAGCGTGGATCTCCAGTCGATCGTCCAGAGCCACACCCTTCCAGGCCCCCTGTATGCCTCTCGAGTTTCCTCTTAGCAAACTCGTGAGTGCCCTTTTTCTATTCATACTTGTACTTTCCTTGTACACTTGTATGTGAGCGCCCTTTTATGCTGTTCATATATGTATATCTCTTGTACTCTCGCATTTGCGCATATCTGTGATGTATTATTATTGTAATATTCATCACCTCTGGTGATAACTCTGTGATTGTATATATATATGTGTTGGAATGTATAATGCACCATATGCTTCCGTACTCTGATTCTTGTCTGTACTGATGCTTAGCGTATATACGGGAGGGTAGTTCTGACCTACGTATATACGTTGCAGTGACGACCCCGTATCGCCGGGATCGGGGCGTTACAGTTATCTTTGCCTCGGCAGCTATAGAGGATTCAATCGAATGCATACCAGTTCTAGAAGTGGTGAGATTGGTTTTCCCGGGGCAAAACTCCCACTGAATGGTTTTTTCTGCTAAAGCTTCAAAGAGGTCTGAACCCTGTTTCTCATCTTTCTTCAAAAATTCCCCTTGACACATAGTCTCAAGGAGTGTCTTAGTTTGGTAGTCTAGTCCGTCATAGAGAATTTGGCATTGCCGCCACTTCTCTATGCCGTGATGAGGACATTGGGCTAGTAAATCCTTAAATCGTTCAAAATGGTTCACTTGAGTCCTGCTTAAACTGCATTATGTTTTTCTGATGAGGGTTGTTTTATGAATGGGATAGAACTTTTTAGGAAAGACTTTGACAAAATCATCCCATAACGAGATAGAGCTGGCAGGCAGATTATATAGCCACTTCTTGGCTATGTCCTTAAGCGCGAAGGGAATGAACCTTAATCTAACAGTATCTTCCCCCAGTTGGGGAATTCTTATCATCAAACACACTTCTTCAAAACTCACGAATGAAGAAATATGTGTCCTCGGATTCTAGGCCATGAAACCTTGGGAGTGTATTTATGAATTGCGGTTTAAGCTCAAAATTGTTTCCATTTGCCTTGGGTAAAAGAATGTATGAAGGGAGTGAAGTGCGAATAGGGTAGAACTTGTCTTGGCGAGAAGTATTGTTAGCCATAATTGGGATTGTGTCTGAAAGTGGTGTTTGTGCAAGTGTAGAAGTCCTAACAAGTCTTGCTGAAATTGGATCCCGGTACCACTCTTGCATGCACAATCACAGACAACGTTCACCAAACAATCAAGCGAAAAAGGAAAATAACAACAAGAAAAAATAAAAACAATCACAAGCTATCGAGGATCCCTGGACCTAGACAACTCCTAACTGTTCGATGAACCGAAGAAGGTTATTGCTCGAGTCAGACCACAGCTAATCAGCTAGGTAGGGGCAAAATAAGGTGGGAGGTATCCGTGCGTAAGCAACGGGTCTTAATTATGCCAAACCACGGTATCTTCGAGGCTTACCTCTTAATCCCCAATCTTAGACACTGATTTGACTGGAGTATGAATCAAAAATAATTTTCAACCTCAGCTGATCTCTTATCGAGTTCGGATGTCCCTAAGGGCCAACGTCTATCAATTTTTATTAAAAAGCTTGGGATCGTGAGTACTTGGAATGTGATTTTTGGGCCAAGGAAGGGTGATTAAATCCCTACATTATCTTGTAATTGGGTGGTGCCCTTAAGATCAATTTGTGCAAGTGTACAATATATGCAAACAAGATTCACTCAAAGCGATGTAAAATCAACCAAGAGATGAGTCATATTCTTAATGCAATGCGAACGTACCTTGCTCCAGCACTCTTCAACAGTAAAGTAAATGAATTAAAAAGACACGTGCCTAAAATGCAAACGTCTAATCAATTTTTAAACTTTTCAACAAATGTTTTACTGTTGGTTTATTAGCAGGCTCTTGGTGATGGCATACAAGAAATAAAGTTTGCAGCAAGCTATATTTTTGCAAAGCAAGCAGCCCTGCACAAAACCAGTCAGTAGTGAACTCTTCCTTGTTGCGGATCTGCGGCCAAAGCCGAGAAAACGCGGCAATTCAGATGGTACTTGGTCTCTACTTTCTAGAGCAGAAGCGTAAGACCACTTATATGTTACTGCAAGTCTTCTTTTCCTGTTTTCTTAACCTGTAACCTGCAACTGAGAAGAAAAAATTCGTTTTAGTTCCAAAACTCAATAAAAACCGTTACTCTCCCTGGCAACAGCGCCAAAAATTTGTTCGAAAGGAGTAATTGTATTAAGAGAGGGTTTAGAGTAAACCATTGATGTCCGTGTACTGATGATCAAAACTTTGAATGTATATGAAGGTTTACTTTACTCCTTCGAATCACCGTTCGTAGCACAAGCTATGACAGGTCGTATCCGCAGGGAGGGTTAGCGATAGAAGCGTTCAAGGTTTTTATGTTGAGATTTTGAGAAGAAAAATGAAAGTTCTTCTTTGTTTAAAGAATGAAAAACAAAACGAACTGAAAAAGAGTGAAAAATCTTTGTAGGTTTTTGTAAAGAAAAAGGAAAACGGAATGTAAGACGGAATGAAAAACGGTGATGTTTAAAAAGAGAACGTTTTAGAAAAGGGTTTAGAAATAAGATAGAAAGAAAGTCATGACTAACTAACATTCTACACTACTAACTTACTACTCTCGTTGGGTGATGTATACCTCATGTTGATTCATCTGCAATAGTATATCTTGCTTTGTCAAGTCGATGTGTTGTCCCATGTCGAGGTTGTGTTCTCATCTAGGCTTAGCTAGGTGGCCTCCTTGGATCATTGGCTCCCTAAATAGATTTTTAATAATGGAACATGGGTAGTCACACTTAGGTATGCTAAAAAAGAATGCAAGATTCATTAGTCCATCAAAGCTATAATTATGCTAGTATGAAATAAGAACTTGTACAATAGTTGTTAGCACAATGAAGTGATCCATCTTTATGTTCCATCAAGGCACTTGTTCAAGAGACAAGGCTCTAAGTGAGGCACACATGAATCATATGAAGGGGATACAAAGCATTTATTAAGAATTGAACATAACTCATCTTCATTAGGGATGAAAAGAACTTGTAAATTGCAAGACTAGAATAGAACATCCAATGATTCATATGAGTTAGCAATCACCCAAGAGTTAGTAGTTAGTAGTGTTAGAAGTTAGTTAGTCATGTTAATGAGTAAGCTAGCCATGGAAAGAAAGAACAAGCAAAAATACATTGTAGAAAGTAAATGCAAGAAAGTAACAACGTGAAGGAAAATGCAATAGAACAAGAAAAAGACTTGAGGAAGGAAAGATTGATCCCTTGTATTGAGTTGTCACCTTCTTCAATTACAAAGATTTCTCACCCTCACTCTCTCTTTTCTGGATCTAGAAGGAGAAAATGAAAATTACACAAGAGACTAAAGGAACCTAGAGAAACCCTAACAATTTTCCTAAACAAGAATGCTATTCTCTCCTCCCTGATTACAGAGGCCCTAGGGGTCTATTTATAGCCTTCAGGAGAATAGGCCATCCCACCACAACCGTTGGATCAACGCTTGATCAACGACCAAAGGATTGACGTGAATCCGCAGCCATAGCCGCGTTTCCGCGGTAGAATCTTGGCTGTTGCGCCAACGAATTCTCTGCCATTCTATTATGCCTTGTGTGCCCAGCTGAATCTTCTAGAAAGTGGAGAATATGCTTTGGATCACTCCAGATTTGGGCTTCCTTGTTGTGGCTTCTAAATTCCTCTTTAATTCCTTTAAAAATCACAAAAATTGGGCCTTCTTCTCCATTTAATATTGGACCTGAAAAATAAGAGAGAAAAGCAATAAAAATCCCATTTTTATAAACATAAAGCATAGTATGGTGGTATAAAATGATGCATAAATGAACTCCAATCAAGAACATATAACATATTCTCTACAGGGGGAGTTTTCTTGCACACAAAGTGTTATCATCAAAAAGGGGGAGAATGTTGGAACATAATTCTGATGATACATTTGTGAAGCCATTTCATTGAAGCTCTATCTCACAAGCTTACTCAGCATTCTACATGTCAAGACTTCCCAAGGACAATGGCTATGGATGTGTATTGTATGGTTTATTAGAATGTTAAAAGTCTTGAACACATACATAATAAGCCATATAGTCGACTTAGACTCTTGGTTAGTCGACTAATTGCACCTATAGTCGACTTACCCCATACTATAGTCGACTTAGTTTTGCCTAAGATGCATACCAACTCTCTGTTTCTGTTCTGCATACAATATGTAGTCGACTTATACTTTTTCTAGTCGACTAATATTAGTTGTAGTCGACTAATATAACTCTGTTGGTCGACTAAGTTCAGTTTCCAGAAACATGTCTTCTGTATCAGTCATTCCCTAGTCTACTTGCCCCTTTATAAGTCGACTAACCTAGGCAAAAATCAATACCCAAGTCGACTAACCCCCAACCTCAAGTCGACTAATGGCAGTTTTTGACTGTTAGTTAGTTTCTAATTTTTGGTGTTTTATCTAACGTTTCAATATTCAAATTTATCCTGATAACTACCCTAACTGATCATAGATTTTAGCTATAAATAGGGATGTTGTCCTCGACTAAAAACACCACTTCATATCAATAGTTTTCTGTCAAAAACTCTGTTCAAAAATCTGTTTTTCAGAAAACTGTTTCCACTTTCATTTCTTTACTCAAATTCTAATCCTTTAGTGAAGATTTCTGAGAGTCCACCTATAAGAGTCCTTGTTCATTATCACATACAGATTCAAGGCTTATAGGATTGTTTGTAATCACTCAAAGAGAAAGATTATACAAGAGCATCTTCGGGTTAAAGAGAAGTTGTATAAGGTGTTGTGTCTTCTTAGTTGTAAGAAGAGTTGTATACATTTGGCAAAGGGGATTTGTCAAGTCGTATACAAGGTGTTGATTTTGGGTGTACAAAATCAAAGGTTAAAGGAAAATCTCAAGCGGGTGGCTTGGGGACTGGATGTATGTCAAGAGGACCGAACCAGGATAAATCACTTGTGTTTGCGTTTGATTTACTTTCTGTGATTTATTTCCTTACTTGCAAGTTCTTTTATTTAACTCTAATATCTTTGTTTGAGTGTTGACATAATTTTTAGATCCTACAAGCTAGTCTCTCGAGCATCTGATCTATGAACAGAAGAGGGAAGTGGTCTTTACATGTGGCAGCGTTCAATTTTCGGTAATCAATACAGACTCGAATCTTTGTTGGAAGATGAGTTTGTACTAATTTCTTGTTGTCATTTTCCACCACAATAAAGCCTGCCTTCTTTGGCACAGTGTGGACTGGACTAACACATTGGCTATCGGATATGGGATAAATAATCTCATTGTCTAGTAACTTCACAATTTCAGCACGGACAGCCTCTTGCATGATTGGGTTTAGTCGACGTTGTGGGTCGCGTTTTGGCTTTGTATCTTTCGTTAAGTGAATCGGGTGTTGTACAATGGATGGACTGATCCCCTTTATATTAGCCAGGGTCCAACCAATGGCCTCTCGATTTTCCCTCAACATCGCAAGAAGATCCTCTTCTTGTTGTTCCGTAAGATGAGACACTATTATCACGGGGAAAGCTTTCTTTTCACCCAAGTACTGGTACTTGAGATGACTAGGAAGAACTTTAAGGTCGGAAGAGGGAACGTGATCTATCGATGGTTGTTCTTCTTGTAGGGGAAAGATAGGGGTTGCGTTTGTTGCCCACTCCGCTATGGATTCAATGATTTGGTTAAGAATGAAGTCATCAGACTCCAATTCGAATTCTCTGTCAGACTCATATTCAATCTCCTTGTCGTGTTCACTTGTTAATTCTTCAATTAAGTTAACTTCAAACGACTGATCATCCAAGTCTTGAGGTTGTTTACCCAGGTGGAAAACATTTACCTCTTTCGTCATATCACCAAAAGTTAGACGCATCGACCCGTTCCTACAATTTATGATTGCATTTGCTGTGGCTAGGAAGGGTCATTCTAGAATGACAGGGGTCTGAGCTTTCATATTGTGTACGGGTTGTGTCTCCAAAACGATAAAATCCACGGGGTAAATGAATTCCCCTACCCATATTAGGACATCTGTAATCTCCCTTTGGGAATCATTACAGATCGGTCAGCCAATTTTATAGTAACTCTGGTTGGACGGAGGTCGCCCAGCCGAGTTGCTGATACACAGAAAAGGGAAGCAAATTGATATTGGCTCCTAGATCAAGTAAGGCCCAGTTTATCGTGGTCTGTCCTATGATGCTTGAAATGGTTGGACTCCCGGGGTCTTTGTATTTCACAGGGATGGGCCCGGTTAACAACTCACTTATGTTTGATGCAAGGAAGACCTTCTTTGGGACATTTGTTTTTCTTTTCTTGGTGCTCATATCTTTTAAAAATTTTGCATATGAAGGGACTTGTTGTATGGCATCAAGAAGGGGCACATTGATCTAAACCTGATTGAACATTTCTCTAATCTTCTCCATTTGAGCATTAGTCTTGTTATTTGCTAGCCTATTAGGAAATGGCACAATAGGCTTATAAGGTTGCTCATCTGTTTTGTCTTTATTATTGGACTTGGAGATTGACAGTTGTGAACTTGAAGATGGATCATTTGGATCATTCTGAGTAGGTGGTATAATTATAGGAGAATTTGACACTATTTATTGGGAACAAGATGACTAGAAACCTGATTGTATTTTCCAGATCTCACGATATGAACAGGTTGCATTGTTTTGGACCTACGTCTTCAGCTTCATGAATAGGAAAGGGGTTCTTAGGATTAGGCAATGGCTAACTAGGCAGTGTTCCCTTTTGTCTTTCATTTAATGAATTAGCCAGTTGACCTAATTGAACCTCTAACCTATTAATAGCTTGGTTGTGGTTGTTCATCATTGAGGCCTGAGTTTTGGACAAGGTTTCAATTATTCTTTTCAAATCTGACATTTTTTATCTAGATGATTCTGTGGTTGTTGTTCTGGTATGTGGGCTGGAAGTTATGTTGGTAATTTGATTGGAAATTCGGTTGACTCTGGTGGAAATTGGGTTGATGAGACTGAGCAAGGTTGGTGTTGAAATTGTTGCCTTGGTTGCTCAGGACCAGACTGAAAATCCATGCGAAATTTGGATGGTTCCTCCATCCCGGGTTGTATGTTTTGGAGTATGGATTGTAGTTGGGTTTGGCATATGCTGCATTCATGTTTTCAGGGTACATTTGAGCTTGGTAAATAGGACACTCCTTAAACAGGTGGTTGAGAGCATGGCAGTAGGTACAATCCGGATTGATCACTGGTGTTGGGTTGACCTGGTTCACTGAATTGGGTTCCCTAGCCTCGAGTAGTTCTAGCCTCTTCATCAATTGTGTTATTTTTGCCTCGACAGCTATTGAGGATTCAATTCAATGCATACCAGTTCTGAAAGTAGTGGGGTTAGTTTTCTCGGGGCAAGACTCCCACTGAATAGTTTTTTCTGCTAAAACTTCATATAGGTCCCAACCCTGGTTCTCATCTTTCCTTAAAAATTCCCCTTGACACAGTCTCAAGGAGCGTCTTAGTTTGGTAGTCTAATCCGTCATAGAGAATCTGGCACTGCCGCCACTTCTCTATTCCGTGGTGAGGACATTGGGCTAGTAAATCCTTAGACCGTTCAAAATACTTTCAGAATGGTTTATTTATTTCCTGCTTAAACTGCATTATGTTTTTTCTGATGAGGGCCGTTTTTTGAATGTGATAAAACTTCTTAAGAAACACCTTGACAAAATCATCCCATGACGAGATAGAACTAGCAGGAAGATTATATAGCCACTTCTTGGCTATGTCCTTAAGCGCGAAGGGAATGAACCTCAATCTAACAGCATCTTGCCCCAGTTGGAGAATTCTCATCATCAAACATACTTCTTCAAGCTCTCGAATGAAGAAATACGCATCCTCAGATTCTAGACCATGAAACCTAGGGAGTGTGTTTATGAACTGAGATTTTAGCTCAAATTGTTTCCATTTGCCTCAGGTAGAAGAATGTAGGAAGTGAAGTGCGAATTGGGTAAAACTTGTCTTGGAGAGAAATCTGGTTCGCCATGATTGGGATTGTATCAGGAAGTGGTGTGCGTGCAAGTGTAGTATTCCTAACAAGTCTTGATGAAATAGGATCCCGGTACCACTCTTGCATGCACAATCACAGACAACGTTCACCAAACAAACAAGCAAAAAAGGAAAAATAACAAACAAAAATAAAGAAAAACAATCACAAGCTATCTAGGATCCGTGGACCTAGAAGACTCCTAACTAGTCGATGAACTGAAGAAGGTTGTTGCTCGAATTAGACCACAGCTAATCAGCCAGGTATGGGCAAAATACGGTGGGAGGTATCTGTGCGTAAGCAATAGGCCTTAATTACGCCAAACCACGGTATTTTCGAGGCTTAACCTCTTAATCCCCAACCTTCGACATTGATTTGACTGGAGTATGAATCATCATAATTTCCAACTATAGCTCTCTTATCGAGTCTGGATGTCCCTACGGGCCAACGTCTATCAATTTTTATTTAAAAGTTTGGGATTGTGAGTGCTCGGAATGTTGTTTTTGGGCTAAGGAAGGGTGATTAAGTCCCCATCTTATCTTGTTATTAGAGTGGTGCCCTTAACATTAATTTGTGCAAGTGTACAGTATATGCAAAAAAGATTCACTCAAAGCGATTTAAATGAACCAAGAGATGAGTCCTATTCAATATGCTATACGAACGTACCTTGCTTCAGCACTTTTCAACAGTAAAGTAAATGAATTGAAAAGACATGTGCCTAAAATGCAAACGTCTAATCAATTTTGAAACTTTTCAACAAATGTTTTACAGTTGGTTTATTAGCAGGCTCCTGGTGATGGCATACAAGAAATAAATTTACAACAAGCTATATTTTTACAAAGCAAGCAGCCCTGCAACAAAAACAGTGAGTAGTGAACTCCTCCTTGCCGCGGATCCGCGGCCAAAGCTGAGAAAACTTGGCAATTCAGAGGGTACTTGGGCTCTGCTTTCTAGAGCAGGGCCCAAGATCACTTATATGTTACTGCAAGGCTTGTTTTTTCTGTTTCCTCAACCTGTAACCTGCAACAGAAAAAAAAAATTCGTTTTAGTTCCAAAAACTCAATAAAAACCATTGCCCTCCCCGGTAACGGCACCAAAAATTTGTTCAGAAGGAGGAATTGAATTAAGCAAGAGTTCAGAGTAAACCATTTATGTCCTTGTGCTGATGATCAAACTCTGAATATGTGTGAAGATTTACTTTACTCCTTCGAATCACCGTTCATAGCACAAGCTATAACGGGTCGTATCCGCAGGGAGGGCTAGCGATGGAAGCGTTCACAGTTTTTATATTGAAGTTTTTGAGAAGAAAACTAAGGTTCTTCTTTATTCAAAAATTGAAAAACAAAACAAAGTAGAAAGAAAGTGAAGAATCTTTGTAGAGTTTTAAGAAAAGGAAAACGAAAGCAAGGAAAATGGAATGAAAAATGGTGATGTTAGAAAATGAGAAAGTTTTAGAAAAGAGTTTTAAAATTCGATAGAGAGAAAGTCATGACTAACTAACATTCTACACTACTAACTTACTAATCTCGTTAGGTGATTTATGTCTCATGTAGATTCATTGGCAATAGTACATCTTGCTTTATCAAATTAATATGTTGCCCCTAATTGAGGATGTGTTCTCATCTAGGCTTGGCTAGGTGGCCTCCTTGGATCATCGGCTCCCAATAGATTCTCAATAATGGAACATAGGTATTCACACTTAGGTATGCTAAACAAGAATGTAAAATTCATTAGTCCATCAAAGTTATAACAAGCTAACATGAAATAAGAAATTTGTACAATAGGTGTTAGCATACTAATGTGATCCATCTTCATATTCCATCAAGGCACTTGTTCAAGAGACAAAGCACTAAATGAGGCACACATGAATCATATGGAGGTGATATAAAACATTAACTAAGAATTGAAACACCACTCATCATCATTGGGAATAAAAGACTTGTTAATTACAAGACTAGAAATAAAAACATCTAATGATTCATATGAGTTAGCAATCACCCAAGAGTTAGTAGTTAGTAGTGTTAGAAGTTAGTTAGTCATGTTAGCGGTTAGTTAGCCATAGAAAAGAAAGCAAGCAAGAAGACATGGTAGAAAATAAGTGCAAGAAAGTAAATAACTTGGAAAGTAAATGCAATAGAGCAAGAAAGATTTGAGGAAGGAAAGCTTGAGCCTTTGTATTGAGTTGTCACTTCTTCAATTACAGAGATCTCTCTCACCCTCACTCTCTATTTTCTAGATCTAGAAGGAGAAAATGAAAAATTACACAAGGAACTAAGAGAGAGAACTAAAGAAATCCTAACTATTTGCCTAAATAAAATGCTATTCTCTTCTCCCATTTTACAGAGGCCCTGGAGGTCCTTTTATAGGCTTCAGGAGAAGATCGTATCCCATAACAGCCATAGGATCATTCGCTTGATCAACGGCCAAGGTTGTGTCGCGGATCCGCGGCCAGGGCAGCGGATCCGCGACAGCATCTTGGCCGTTGCACCAGCAATTACTCTGACATTCCGTTACGCTGCATGTGCCCAGCTGGAGCTTCTAAAAGTTGGGGAATATGCCTTGGATCGTTCCAAAATTGGGCTTCCTTGTTGTGAGCTCCTAAAACACTTTTAATTCCTTAAAATTCAAGACTGGGCCTTCTTCTCCATTAAAGAATGGACCTGAAAATAAGAGAGAAAAGCAATAAAAATCCTATTTTTATTAACATAAAGCATGGTAAGGTGATATAAAATGATGCAAATAGTAATAAGAATAGTGAACAGTAACCGTGTATACGATGAATAGAGCTGTACCGAGTGTTACGGTCTAACAATACCTTCCCAATAACTTTCAATAACATGAGTAATTACAGTAACAACTCTAGACACTGATTCTCAAGTCATCGATATATTCATCCTCTAAGTCACCGATATATCTGAATCTCAATAACAGAAATAACTACATGTTCTGATACATCTAATCAAATTCTCACACTCCAATCAGATCAAGATCATCACATACTCTAACTCTATCAATCATAAGATCCTAAAACTTAAGTAACATATCTAGTATATATATCTCTAAAATCCACTAGGTCAAGTCAACCCAATCAATGTCTATTCCCTAACCCCCAAGTCAACTCCAATTCTCGCTAAGTTCAATTAAATTCTTATCTAAGTAATCACCAATTAAATAATTAACAAGTCTGATAAATACTTTACATAAAATATACATCTAATCACAGTCACAAACCAATCATCTCAAGATCAAATCCCACAGACAGACTAGCGTACATCATAACTAGATCCGAAACTGAAAACAGTAATCATCTATTCATGAAGTGGTACAAGTCTAATATCTCAATATCAAAATACAAGGTCCATATATGTCGATGCTCAAATTAAAATCGACCAATCAGTCAATAGACCGAATCAAGTCATAGTCCAGGGTATCCAATACTATGCCTAAGCTAACGGCAACAAATTATAAATAATGAAATGATGTTGATAATCGCTCAAATCAACTAAATAAATGAAGTGAACACTCACTGATGTCTCATGATGTGATACAGGTAATCAAACTGGTAAAATAAAGCAGATGGTCACATGTAATAATACAAGTAACATATAAACACTACTGAGAACGGTAAATTAAAAAATGATATAAGAGCAAACACTCATATGAAATGATATGGTTTTAGATCTGAATCGCCGTCTGGTCTTAACTGCACGAACTGGTACGAATCTCCAGATCGTCCTATGGGTCAGTTTTCAAATCGCCAGCGTATCGTGTCCATAACGGGTACAAATCCGAATTGGGTCCGTGTCTCCTGTTACCAGTTCGAATAATCGCTGAAACACGCAACGAAACACATGAACTGACACAAGCACAAATATACACATGCACCGGTAAACACGCGTACACACATATACACAACTATACACATATACACCTTAATATATACATACATACATATATATAATCTTACATATATGTGATACATACATACATACATACTACATATACCCATCACACAATTAATACATGCACATGCACATCACTCACGCACACTCTTCCACACAAGCACACGCGCATAGCTCCTACGCATTTCCTACATGCACAAAAACACATTAATTCATGCAAATAATATACATATAAACTATATATATATATATATATATATATATATATATATATATATATATATATATATATATATATATATATATATATATATATATATGCCAAGAATGAAAAAATAGAAAAATGGGAGGAGGAAGCTCATGCAGAGGAGTGGCTCGGCAGCCAGGGTGAAGCTTCAGCGTGCCAACGGAGGACATGAAGGAGAAGGGGGCTGCCGAAGGTTGCAAGGGGGCTCTGGTGGAGGTCGTGGATGTGCGGACGGCTCGTCGGAGAGAGAGAGGGAGGCTGCGGAGTTCCGGGAGCATAGGAAAAAGGAAGAGGATGGCCATGGATGTGGGGGATGTTCACAGCCATGAGAGGGGCATTGTAGGCTGTTGTGTACTTGGGGTTGGGGGGTTGATGCGCAGGGGGCTTGCGGCCATGGGAATGGAGATGACAACATGCATCAATGCTCAAAACGAATAACCATGTAGCTGCTCCAAAAATGAGTTTTCCATCATTGGGCAACATTCATTGCTAGCTAAATGAATGATTATTCATAATGAGCAATTTCACATGCAAAGGAGAAGACGGTAAGATGATGGTGAAGGTGGTGGAGGCGGCAAGATCTCAACGACAAGGCGGAGGTGGAGAAAGTGTGCCAAGAGCTCGGCAATCAGGGGTTGTGCGTGGTTTGTGGTGTTGTCGCTGCACAAGGAGAGGAGTGGTGTTGTCGCTGCACAAGGAGAGGAGAGCCCAGGGCCTGCTGCTTTGGGTGTGCTCACGGTGGCCAAGGGAAGGTAGAGCAGGCCGTGGGGTGGGCTGCAGCAAGGGAGCTACGCATGGTGGAGCCGGGCTTGGTCGCGGAGTTGCCAGCAGTGGATAGGGTGGTGCTCACGGCCAAGAGGAGAGGGATGGATCCGACTTGGGTTAGAGTGCTGTCGAGGTGTGCAATGGTGTGAGTGGTGGAGAGAAATTGTGTGGCCAAGGGTGTTGTTGCTTGGTGTGGCATGGGATGTGGCCATGGCTGTGGGTGTTGGAGAGAGGTGGGATCTCATGGGGGTGGAGTGAGGCTCAGCAAGCCATGGCGCTGGATGTAGCAGTGGTGCGCCAGGGTGAAAGTGCTGGTGCAAGGGGAGCAGAGTATGTCTGGGCTGGTGCAAGTGGGGAGCGACAGGGTTACGCGGCGAGGAGTGGACGAGGACATAGCCTAGTGCAAGGAGGAGATAGGGAAGAAACCAAGCATTTATATAGAGATAGGGGAGAGAGAGTGTGTGTATGAGTAAGAGGGTGACTGGGGGATGTAAGAGAGTGGAGTAGAGTGTGGGTGATGTGAGAGAGAGGGAAAAACATGGGTGCAACCTGGAGGACGTGGTGAAAATGGGAAGAAGAAGGTGCGTGTTTAAGGAGTTAAATATATGTGTTGGTCTCCATAGCCAGGCATGAAGAGTTGGGACGGGTGGTCATGGGTTCAAAACTTGGAATGTTCATGGGTTCAAAACTTGGAACTAACTAATAAGTGATTTTTAGTTTTAATAAAGGGTGAAAGAAATAAGGTTAAAAAGAATAAGTGGCTTTTCCCACCACACGCCAATGTGGCTTGGTGGTTAGAGCATTTGACATATTTGAATTAGGCTTGGGTTCAAACCTGTAGTCTTATTATGATGTGTTTCTATTTTTATTTTTATTTTATGTAATTTTGATTGCATTTTTTTAAACAAGCATTTAATCATTATTTTATTGGAACAAACTCCTATTAATTTAGGAAAATCCTCAAAAATTCATAAAAATAGAAATGTCATCCTGAACCTTATTGTGAAGTCAGATTCCTAAAGTTTATCACCAATTTTTATTAAAAATTCCGGAGTCAGTCCGTGACACAGATCGATCCCGAATTTGAGATTCTTCTCCAATAATCCCAAAAAAATTTCAGAAAATCTAGAAAAATTCAAAATAATGGGAATTAATTTCTTAAGTTGAGATAGCCTCAACCCAACTACCTAGATAATTAAATCAATAACAGATACCAGTATTGACATACGTATGTCGGGAACCGAGGGTTATAAATTATCACTACTCTTCATAGAGTCAATGAGGATACAATTCTCTAGAGTCATATTGTCAACCACTATTCCAACATTTAGCTTCTAATTTTCCTAGTCATGATCAACCCAGAGAAGAAAAATCAGAGGCTATGAAAAATATAGAAGCCATGATAGAGTCCCAAGAACAAAAGCTGAAAATAATGGACTCACAATTTTCACAAGATTCCCAAATCTAAGATCCTTACTCCATGTTCCAAGTCCCACAACAAGAAGAAGAACTAATGAACTCAGATAGGAGTATGATGATTCAGTCCGCAAAAAATTTAGCCAATCCGTCAATAAGTTAGAAGCACAAATGAGTCGTTTGCTCAACAAAATAATACAAAGGAATGAGGAAACTCTACCTAACACATGCTTGATCATTCCTGATTGCCCTAGCCATATTAATAATAATGAACAATCATGGTATCTTGGAGACTTTAACCAAGAGTCAATTTCATCACACAGACTTGAACTTGACCAATTTCAAACCTTGGACAAATTGACAAGTTTTCAAGTGAATGAGATTGAATTTGAATGTGAATGTAACAATGATCCCTAACCTTGTGATTCAATTTCCATTTTCGACTCTATGTTGACTCCGGTTTCATTACCCAATTTGGACCAATTTGTTGGCCCAAAGGCCTATCACCCTAGTTTTGATGATGATCAACTCATGAAGTTATGTTTACTAACGATCTTGTGTTTAAATTAGTGACAGATTCATTATCAAGATCTTAGTAGGTGTGGAGCTTCAACAAAGGATTTAAAGTCAAGTTTTGGAGCTAGCACCAGTTGATTCACGAGCCTATGCATCAAGACCACATCAAGAGTTGAGCTCGTTGGATCGTGTGTGGACCAAGTCAAGAAGATGAGAAGACTTCAAGGAAAGAAGACTTCAAGATCAAGACTTGTGTCTAGGTTTGTTTTTATAAGATTTTGTTTTAGTTAAAATGTAAAGGATAGAATTGTTGGTGGATTGCTCAAGTTCATATCACACACACACTCTTGATTTATATGTGTTTTCATAAAAGATTTTTAGTTATAGAAAAATACCGTTTTGGTTTTTGGTGTTTCAAATATACATGTGTTTTTAACCAAAACCATTTTAGTACTCTCGGGTTTTCTCGGTCGACCGGCGGCCGACCGTTCTGCTGATCTGCTCGATATTCTTTTAGTTTTCTAATCATAACTTTTGATTCTTATATTCAATTAACATGATTTAAATTGAATTTTAAAGATGACTTTCAGAGATACATTTAATATTCATAATTATTTTCTGATTTAAATGTTAAGAATGTCAAATATTGGGTTGAAGTCTGTTCTTGTTCTAAAAACAGTTTACTATTTCTGATTTGATACCTTTTAGTATTTTATTGATAACTTTCAATTCTGAATAGATATTGATTTGATTTAAGTTGCATTAGAAAGAAGACGTCAATATATACAACTTCATCCTATATACTTATTCCCAAAATCGAACGTTTTAGACCTCAAACTGTGCTCCAAGTTAACCCATTGCACAGAGGGCGGTCGACCGGCCGGTCGACCGACGTGCACAGAACCGTACACGTCTGGCAGTTCTGTGTGCGGTCGACCAGGCCGGTCGACCGTAACTGAGAGCAGTGCTTTCTGTTCTTCTGGGTCGACCGGGCCGGTCGACCGGAGGCTCCAACGGTCGGATTTTTGACCGTTGGCGGTCGACCGGGCGGTCGACCGGCAGGCCTGTCAGAACCCCAACGGCTAGTTTTTGACAGCCTATATATTGGGGGTTTGTGGACTGTTTTGACCAAGATTTGGAGAAGTTTTTAGAGCCAGTTTTTCCCACTCTTTTCAGAAGTTTTTCTCCACAAAATAGAGAGCAAATATTTCCAATCAAAAGGAAAGTTTTATCAAGAGTGTAAAAGAGAATTTCTTGAGTTTTTCCTCCACCACTCTCATCCTTGTTTTTCTCACACCACACTTGAGCCATCCATTGCTATATCTACCTATAGGAATTTGTTGTGAGAGGATTTTAAGTGATCAAGAGTTGTGATCACCAAAGTTCTTCTTTGTACTTTGAGAAGGCGGACGGTTGTGTTCGCATTGTTTCGGGTCCTAGTGAGGACTTGCTGTTTCAAGTTCGGTGCGAACTTGTTGTGTGAGGTGCGGCCTCGACGAGCCAGTGGGCTTGTGTTGTGTACGGACTAGGGAGTCCGAGAGATTGTAGGTGTTGCGGCACCAGGGAGAGATCCATTGGGATCTTGCATAGTGGAAATCCTTCGTGTGTCGAAGGCGGGGATGTAGAGCAAGTGTGCTCGAACCTCGAAACAAACCCTTTGTGTTTGCGATTGCTCACACTCTCTCTCTCTTTGTCTCTTATTATATCTTGCATGCTTATTACTTGTCTTTATCTTTCATGCTTGATATATTGTGTGCATAATTGATACATACTTACTTGGGATTGTTTGCTAACACTTGTATTCAACCAAGAGAGCCAACGCGGCACCTCAACCCATTCAAGGGGAATCTAGAGGAGTTTGTCCAGAGCCCTTCACGGGGAATTCGGCAACACTCTTGTGTTATACGTAGTGTTTAGTGTAAGAAGTTTAATTTGGTCATTATAATTTTTGCTTCCGCATTATTTGGCATTAAGTTACCATTAGATTAGCCATCACCTATTCACCCCCCCTCTAGGTGATTTACAATTGGTATCAGAGCTTGGTACTCTGATTTGGTCTAACAACCTAGAGTAAAAGATCCTCATTTTAGGCTGATCACAATATTTGTACACACACCATGGACTTCATGTCACCTCCCACTTTTGATATTCTTAACATCTATATATGGAAGGTGAAGATGTCCTTGTACCTCAAAGCCTTAGGTTATCATGTTTATCTTGCCACTACTAATAATGCATATTGTTTAGATGGTAAGAATTTTGAGGCTAATGCAAAAGTCCTTCATGCTTTAAAGTCAACCCTAAATGATGATTATTTATCTAGGGTTTCTAACTTTGATTTGGCTTTTGTAGTTTGGAACACCCTCCTCTCCCTTGGCGAAAATGATCAATACTATGTGGGGAGTGATTCGGATGTTGGAAGCGACATCTCCAACAAGTGCTACATGGTCCAAGGGGATAACCCCCTTGAGGTAACTACCGAATCCGAGGATGAGGATGTAGACATGTCATATGAAGAGCTCTCTACATTTTGTCAATTATTGCTTAATAAATATGACATGATTAAGAAAGATAATAAAAATTTGAAAAAGAACATTGATTGCATGCATATAGAACAAGATTCATTTAAATCTAAGATTGCATGTTTAGAAAAGAAAAAGATGATTTGAAAAATGAGAATGTTTCCCTTATGTCTAAATTAAATGATCTTTGTGAAGGGAACATGATTTTGAAAGATAAAATTATTTTGGTGGAAACTCAAAAGGAAATTGTTTTGCAAGAAAACAACTCTTTGAAAAAGAAAATTTTTGAAAAAGAAAAGGAAAAAGAAAGGTTTTTAAAGAGAAGAAAAATGACTCTTTATCTCACATGTCTTTACATGCCACCATTGATGATAGTGAGATTAAGAACTTGAAAAATAAAATTAATTGTTTGAGCTCAACTTTGAGCTCGTGTGCATTCAATCATAAGAGATTGGAGTCTTTGTTTTTAAAGAAACAAACTCCACACATTCATGCACATCATTCTCATCATGCTTATGTTGCACGTCATGATCACACCAACACACATAAGCATCATAAGGTGTACAAATGTACACATTGTGGCCGCAAAGGCCATTTAGCAAAGTTTTGTTTTGATAGATTACATCATATAAATTTTGCTATGAATAAAAATTTTGGGTTCCTTACAAAGCTAACCCCCAAGGACCCAAGAAAATATGGGTACCAAAACCCCACCCCATGTTTTTGATGTAGGTGAGGGCTCTCACAAAACGTGAGAGGATCGGTGCCTTGATGGTGGGTGCAATTGAACTAAAAGGACACATATTTGGAGCACCGCTATCAAGGAGGTTTGGTGGGACAACCACCATGTATGGAGCTTTGGAGTTGGTAACAATCTCTAAACTACTATTTTATTTATGTACATGCTTATTCATTTGTGAAATCATATAGCATGTTCATGTTTATGATTTTTGTGCTTCATGTGGTAAATCTTGTTTAGATGTAGTATTTGTCAAAACTTGGATTTATACATGTACAAGTAGTGAGCCACATTTGATTCATATACGTTTGCACTTCATTGTTTACTTGTACTCACCATATGCACATGTATAGCCTAGTTTTGATGATTCTTTCATTTATACTTGTTTTGCCAATTTTCGTGTTTTATTTCATGTATATGTATGTTTAATTCAAATCTAATAAATATACATGTATACCCGTGAGTCTCTTGCCTTCATGCAAATACATTTGATAGACTCTTTTATGTTTGGGATATGTATGTGTATTGTTAGATTTAGATAAATCATACATATACCATGAAGATTAGTGTTTTTTAATGAAAAATGATTTCTCATGTTTTTTGTTTTGTTAAAAATGTGACTTATGATCACTTTTGAGCTTCAATGACCATTTTCATGATAATGCTACTTACATGACTTTGAACACTCACACTTTATTTATTTTGTCATGACTTTGATTCATGAACACTTTTATGAGCTTAATCGATCTTGAGTGTAAAACTTTGTGTATTTAGTCTTGATTCATGAAAAACATATGCTTTGATTTCATGATTTTGAAGGATCTTTAACTAGTTTTTCAAAATTATTTTAACTAGTTATTGTTCTTCATTTGGTAGTGATTTTCAATGCTAAAATGCTTTCAAATCTTTTTTTGAAAACCCCTACCATCTATGGGAGGATGGATGGGCAATTATGCCTTGTATGCTTCATTGAAAATCTTCTATCTTGAGCATATGTAGGGTGGTAGGTTATGAGATATACACTTGATCTTATTGTTATGTCAATTGGTATCATTGAATCGTTTCAATTGGTATCAATATGAACTTGTTTTTGTATATACTCATATTTTGTTTTCTTATATATGTATGTATCAATGTCAATTGGTATACTTATTTCATA